>JANHFJ010002792.1:859-17262 GCA_032468195.1 Cerberus rynchops
ATTTAATTTTTTCTTAAACTGTTTTTAACTTTTTTATGTATTTCTTTTTAAATGGCTGTGCACTGCCCCAAGTCCCTAGGGAGGGGGGCGGTATACAAATGTATGAAAATAAATAAATAAAATAAAATAAAAAATAAGGATTTGCCCAGTGGATAAAAATGCCAAATTCAGGCTAAACATCTGGCTGACTGTGCCACCAACCATAATAAATAATAATGCTGCCTCTGAGAATTCTTTTATGTTTGGTCATGATGAGTATCCTTCCTCCTGTTGTGTATGCATGATGTATTTATCTTTTAAAGAGAGATTAGCAAAGTCAGAGGGAGGAGTCAAGCAAGGAATTAGCTTAGAATCTTTACCTAAGCATAAGAGAGAGAAATCCAAACCCCTTGAATGCTGTTGAACTTTATCCCATTTTACCCACATACAAACCATTAATCGGAGAAGATTGCAATGTGTAGACTTGAGTAATAAAGCAATAAATTGAACTCTTAATGTATGGACCTGGTTGTTTACACCTAACACTATCCAAGGTGTCCTTCCCACTATGCAATTACCGTAGTTTTTGTTTCAATAATCAAACATAACTTGGACGGTCACACAGTGGTAATTTTTGGTCTTATAACTGCCACAACAACAGGTGAGATGCAATCATTTCATCTTCCATTTTCTTATATGCCTTCCCAAACAGCAAAAAACGTGGTCTTGGCAGGTTATTCCTCACTTATTTTTGCTCTTCGGTTGTGTATGAAGATAAAGTGGAAGCAGGGTAGTTGTGTGTGTGGGGAGGTATCTGAGTCAGTTTTGACCTTCCTGGATCTGAGAGTGAGTGATTGGCCCAAGGTCACCAGAAGGCTATGTGCCCACAGTGAAACTAATACTCAGGGTTTCCCAGTTTCTAACCTGATGCCTTAAACACACCAAACTGGTTGTCATATGATTGTATATGTTAAAAAAAACAAAATTATCTCAGAAAAAGATACCTAGAGGGAACCTATTTTCAAGATGCTTCTCTACGATTTCCTCTTGTTCATGGACTTTGGGAAAGCAATTAACTCTGAAGTAAGTAGTTCAACTAAGTCAGCTATTTATGATGGCTATGAGCAGCACAGATTGACACAGGAGGAGTTAGTTGATTGGGCAGGGAATTAGTTTATCTCCAAATGAAACTGTGTCTATTTGGGGCAAAATCTAACCTCCTCAGGATTAATTGGCTAGGTCAATTAATTCAGTTTTGGAGTTTGCACAGCCTGCTCTCTTCACCTGACCTAGTTAAAAGTGAACAGTTTGACTGTAATGTTAAGACTTTATTACTAAGAAGAAAATCAAGCTGACTTCAATGAGGTTTATCACCAAAGAAAGATATGTGGGAATGCAAACCCAGGAAATAAGTTGCCACATTTTCCGAATACACTGAAACTGTTGAATATTTGTAGTATGATTACAGGTCATTAATCATTGACTAGAATTTTTACAAGGTAAGATGATCTACAGGCAAGACTGTTGCCAACAGAATAGAATAGGAACAATTATGTACCAGAGCTCAACACCATAAAGGTATTTAGGTAAATTTTTGAGATTTATTAACCTTTCCTGAGTATTTGCAAAAGCACCTTTATAATTCTAATTTTTATAAAACCAGTTTGATATGTATAACAGGTTGGAAGGATTCTGAACAATTCTGTTCCTTTAAAGCCCTTGTAGATTTACCGGTATATCAATATATCAGTATGACTACGACATGCTACATTCTGTAGAGAAAGAGAAGTTGCCATTTCCAAAGCAGTTTTATTTGTTTTTGCAAGGAATGTAGGCTGATACTGGCTTTCTCACATTCTAAGAGTGACTCCATTTCTGTTTGCATTACACACAGTTTCCAGAGCACTGATTGAAAAGATGATGGCTATAAAGAGGGAGCAGGAAGCAAAAAATCAGATCAACCTGCTGAGACACACAAAAAATAGACTCCATGAAGAAGTGAAGAAAATTGCTAGCATGCTATTTGCAACCCACAGCTCAACCGTTTGGGAAAAGTGGAAGATGGGTGGACTCAAAGCAAACAGCTTATAGATTTCATTCAGGGACTCTCTTTCCTTACATTTTTTCAGCCTTCCATCAGACTTGTTCCTGATTTGATTCTTTATTTATTATCTTTACTAATATCAACGGAAACACTATTGTTATAGCCAGCTGTTCCTCAGTAACATTATCAATTGTTTTCGGGAAAGTTTATTTTACTGGTCTTAGGTGATATTTAAATATGTCATTGTTAAAAGATGTAGTTTGTAAAACAGATGAAAGAGGATAGGCATTATTATAAGAATATATATATATTAATCCTATGTTATAGGAAATTTATAATGATTTAATCTTGTGAATACATTTTTCCTTCTTTTGATGAGATTTATATCAATGAAATATGAAAGATTGATAAGATCTGGTGGAAAGTGCAAGCTGGGACCTGTTGTTTTTTGTTTTGCTAGATGTGGATGCTAAAATCTTGACAACAGTGCTGGCAAGGTGAAATATAATAATAATATATTACAGGTATGCCTTGATTTACAACCATTCATTTAGTGACTGTTCAAAGTTACACAGCACTAATTATATCTTAAGAAATCAAAATACAAAAGAGGACACACTGAAAGACATTCCTGAAGTGAGGAAAAAACATTGAAGGACATATTGAAGGCTCAACAAAGTGAAGAAGCTGTGGAGATAGATGAAATACCTAGATCAAACATGAACTATGTAAGAAGATAAAGTTCCCAGGAAAGGAGCATGGGAGATGTGCCAAGAAGTCAATAAGAGTTGAAATATGAAAATAGGTAAAAGATGAGGGATAGATATAGAATACCTTCTAAGAAAGTAGCTGTTTTATTAAGAACTAGTATAGATGTAGAAACTAGAAATGGGGAAAATATTATTATGTATATGCACATATAACATTATATAAGTATTATGTAGACATAAAGATTAGAAGTTGAAAGATGACCTTACGTATTTTTTATCAATGGTTAGATAATAGAAGCCAAAGTTAGAAACTAAAAGATTAAGAGAAGGATTAATTAAACAATGAAAATGTATTAGTATGGAGAAACAAATATTACTATCAATATGTTACTATAATTACAGTTATGATTGTTACTGTCATTATCATTAGTACTTTTTAAAAGGTACCCAAATCAACACACTATTCATATTGAGCTTTTATGTAATTTTAAGAAAAATGTATACATATAAAAAAGTTACACAGCACTGAAAAAAAGTGACTTATGGCCAGTTTTCATACTTGCAGCATCCCCATAGTCAGAAATCTTATTAATATCTTTAAGCACTTTTTCAAAAATCCTGATTTCCGGCCATATAATTAGATTATATTTTGAATTCTAGTTCTTTATGGAATTGAAGTGATTTTTTCATTTAAAAAATAGCAATTCACAACAAGCAAATTACAACTTGACATCTTTGATAACTTGCTAAGAAGTTAAATGTACTTGTTCTTCCAACATTACAGGCTGTGAGACAGTTTTGAAAAATTTGTATCATTTAAAATTTGATCCATGTTCACTTGTCCAAATTTGATTAATTTTTAAGTTTGAGATTAAGAAAAAGTGCTTAAAGATATTAATAAGATATTGAATTATATACTGATAGTTTAGACTTCATGGTTTTTAAAGAATGGTTTAAAAATATCAACAACAGAATGCAAAAAAAACCCCCAACCACCTAGAAAGAAGAACAAAGAATGCACAAAGGAAAAAAGAACAAATTTAAACTTAAAAACAAAAACAAAAACACAACCCCACAAAACCCACAAATGTACAGGGTATACTGGCAGATGCATATACCTATATGCATAAGCATATCAATAAAGGGTCATAAGCATTTCAATAAAATTCTTTGTAATAATCCATAACTATTCTACATCAGTAAGAGCACAATAACAACACAAAACAGGCACTGTCTTTCCCCTGTTGTTCAACCTTTGTGATAAGAGTGGGAACACAAACGCATGCATGCATAATGTCATGTATATGTGTGTGGAACTTTGCTAGGAAGAAATAAATTTGGCGGGATTAGCAGGAGGATTAGCCAATTAACAATATTATGCATCTGTTTGGAAATCCCACTGTGTTCAACGAGGACTGCTCTTTTCAACTAATAATGCTATTATCAAGAATGTGGAATTTCATGGAACTGTTTGAAACCAAGCACAAGAGAGCCAGCCACTCTATGCGATGATCTAACTAGACTTTATTTATTTATTAAAGAATATATAGTCATAAATTTAAAAAAGGGGGAGAGAACAATGTTATAATAAAAAAAATGTCTAGGATAAAAACAGCCTCTTCACAGCAGGATTCTAGCATCATCTTCAGAATCAATGTTTTTGACCACCATTTATTTATTATCATTTATCATATTTCTATGTTGCCCCTCTCCAATGAAAATGACTCTGGATGGCTCATAACATTTAGTTAAAAATGCATAATGAACACTCATAATTTAAAAAGTAATTATAAGAAGGCACACAAAATGAGAGAGGATATTAACTGTAGTCAGGCAGCCATCTCAATATCTGCCCAGACTCCTGGGACCACCAGGCAGGATAACATATGCACAAAAGCTTTCTGGAGAGAGGATTTTACTAAATTCCCATTCAATACCATTGAGGGCAAAGTGTTTAAATTCACTGATGTGAGTGCCGGCCTATGTGGGGATGCAAGTATATAACAAAAGTATTTGGGGGAGGGTGACTGTAGATAGAGGAGCTCATTTTAGGACAGGGATGGCTCAGGAATTCTCGGTGTTGAAGTCCGTAAATCACAAAAGGGCCATCGTTCCCCACCCCTGTTGTAGGAGAAGTGTGATGGAGCAAAGAATTCAAAGCAGAAAGCTGAGAAATTTGGTTTGAAGTACAAGAATACCTTTAAGAAAACAGCACTGTGTACCATACAGCAAAATACTGAATTGAAAAATGTAATGGCTGCAGGCATATGCAATGGTTGTTTATGTATCTGGTTATTGTGCGAAAAGCTATTGGTGGATGGGACAATCAGATTCAAGGACTGGCGTTTACAGGAGATAGAAGTCTAAAATAAATATTTTTAATGGTCTTTATTTGCTTAATTTGGATGCTGAATATATACTCACCTCACCTCTCTCTCTCTCTCTCTCTCTCTCTCCATCTCTCCAACCCATTTGTGTGGGTTTATTTTCATCATTTTGATTGGTCAATAGAGAAAACTGACTTTCTGGAAAGGGTGAGAAGTTTGCATGCCAGATTTGCATGACTAATTGCCTATCATTTGGTTACCTGCTGTAGAGCTTTTTGTGTGTTATCTCCCTCTTACTGCTAGTAGCCACCTCCTCTCATAGGCCTTTGAAAGATTATATTCTGACTGCCTGAGAAATTGGGATATGCAAAAAAATAAATAAATAAAATTCACATTCATGGGTCAAACAATCTAGCAAGCATTTGTACTCCTTTCTTAAATATTTCTAAAGCCCTATTGTTAATAATATATGAGAGATGCCCCCAAAAAATCTAGTCTGCTCTAAATAATTTCCAAAAGGAAAGCTCTAGATAGGACAGGGCTTTCTAGATACATAACTTTACTAGCTCTTTGGTTCTAATTAATCTGTCGGCACTTATCAATTGACTTGCTTTGATGGCTAGTTGCAATATTCCACAATCATGTGAATTTATTTATTTTTGACAGAAATTGGTCTTCACTTAACAACAACTAGTGTGTTCATTTTACAATTGCAACATTTGTTTAATGACCACGGCAAAAGGGATCATAGAATCGGGTCAGTCACTTGGATGCCTCAATTTTATCACCATCATGACTTACAATGGAGGCTTCCTTATGGTCATAATTTGAAGACTATCTGTAATAAACATGCAGGGATGCTTTATCAGTACCTTCTCTCTTTCCCTGCTGAGTGCAAGGATTTTTGGTACAATAGCAGCTAGTATAAAAGTTGCTCATGTAGAGAGATACTATTTTATTAAGCTCATCAAGAACTAGCTTGCTGGGTGATGTTATAAATAAGACCTCCCTCATTGCCTCACTGCTTGAATTATGAAAATGGAAGAGATAATGGAAATAGTTGAAAACTCCCTAAAGTACATTCCCTCAAGCCAACTTTGTTTTAGTAATGGCCATACTGAGGCCTTCTTCTCATTATCATCCCTGAACAGCAATATCAAGAAGGTGGTACAGCCATTTCCAGAATCTTTGGACATTTTTCTCCATCTATCCAAGCCAAAGACTCAGGAATAGATACAACCTATTAATTTTACCACCATGAAAAAAATGTACTGGTTCAAGCAAATTTTTCCAATACTGATAAACTTTGCATCCCTAGCCTATTCCATGTGGAATAATTGCTCCAGTTATTATCTCAGAAGAAATGGGTGATCACATCTCCACTACCTTTGAAGAAAAAACTTGCTCATTCATAGTATGATGCTAACAATGCCACATAAGGACACCACATTTATTTTTATTTGTTTCTTCTTATGGTATTATACCAGATTCTAGAATGAAATATTTTGAATATTTTGAGCTACGGGGAACATGGAAAATGACAGGGCCTTCCAAAGTTCACACTTTCCACCTATGGTGGTCTGCCTGGTCACCTTCTGGTTTTCGGTACTCAGCAAAGAGGAAAAACTTGATGCACATTAAGTCACAGCTGGGTAGCCATAGCTGATTGATTGCTCAGCTCCAAGAATCAAATGTAGGCAGTTGGATTTATGAAATATATTCTCCTACATCTATTTAAGCAACCAGCATCCCACATCATTCTTTAAAAAAAAACCATTTAGCATTGTAAAGGTGCTTCATGACATTACCGAAGTTCCCAGACCTCCTTCAGTAAATCATCGATCTTTCCTCTTTTAATTTCTGAAATGAAGTGATAATTTTTTGCTCACTTCCCAAACTCTCTCCACTCCATCTTTAGACTGTCAGTAAAGCTATTAGGCTAATGTATTAGGCCTGGCGAGAACTTCCTTTTCTGTTTTGAATTGGATTTCTACAAAAGTCACGATTGTGTTAGTAGTGTACACTTTAAATTTTGAAAAGCGTCTCTATGATTGCTAATATTTTAAAGCCGAGCTGAAATAACATTACTTTATCAACAGCATTAATGAGCTTTTATACATTTATAAGAAATAAAATCAGTGGAATTGAAACATGCAACTAGAAAAAAACCTCTCATTCTTGGCTATAGTAAACATAGTAAGACAAACGTGTTGATTTTTACTCTTAGGAAAAATAAACACATTAATAGATTTTTAAAAAGCAGCGGGCAACTAGTTCAACAAACACAACTTTGAAGGCATGATTAGTATGCAGTTAGTTCCTGCTGGCTGTATTCTCAATGGGCCACTCTATTCCAAGCCAGATATCAAATGGAATCAAGCAAACGGGAGACATAAAGTTTCATAGCAATAGCACTTAGACTTCACAGTGCTTTCACAGCCCTCTCTAAGCGGTTTACAGAGTCAGCATAATGCCTCCCCAACAATCTGGGTCCTCATTTCACCAACCTTGGAAGGATGGAAGGCTGAGTCAACCTTGAGCCAGTCAAGATCGAACTGCTGGCAGCAGGCAGAATTAACCTGCGATACTGCATACTAACCACTGCCCCACCAGGGCTCTTGGAATAGGCAGCCAACACATTTCAGCATCCTGGTTATGAGCGGCCATCCCATGCTGCCAACCAGTGATTTCTTACAGAACTACAGTTAGTCCTATACTTATGATCACAATTGAGGCCCAACAGGAAAAGCTAAGCATTTTACAATATAGTTGTAAAGTGAATTACTGAAGTTAAGTTAGTAACATGGTTGCTAAGTGAATCTGGCTTCCTCATTGATTTTGCCTATCAGAAGATTGCAAAAGGTGATCTCATGACTTCAGGACACTTCAACCATCATAAATAGGAGCTAGGTGCCAACATCTGAATTTTGATCACATGACCATGGGGATGCTGCAATGGTCATAAAGTGAGAAAAAACAGTCATAAGTCACTTTTTCCAGTGCTGTTGTAACTTCAAACAGTCACTAAATGAACTGTTGTAAGTCGAGGACTACCTATAATCTAATGACAGAATTCAGACAGCACCCTAGGCCAAAATCCATGGTTTGCAATATTTCCACACACACATTCCATTAAAAGTCAAATCAAACACGCCATGTGGTTTTTCCATGGCATGACCTTGAATGTGTTAAACTAGTCAGCTCAGGGGTAACCATAAGCACCGATTTTGCTTGGATAGGGAACACAAATAGAACAGAACAGGCCCTGATAGGGAACACAAATAGAACAGAACAGAACAGAACAGAACAGAACAGAACAGAACAGAACAGTATAGAGTTCTTTTTTGGCCAAGTGTGATTGGACACACAAGGAATTTGTCTTGCTCTCAGTGTACAACAAAGGAAACTGTACATTTGTCAGCAATCACAAGATACAACTCCTAATGATAGTCGTGGGGTATAAATAAGCAGTCAAATCATACTAGGAGACAATATTCAATATAAATCGTAAGGATACAAGCAACACGTTATAGTCATAGTGGGGTGGGTGGGTGATGGAACGATGAGAACAACAGTAATGCAGATTTAATAAAGTTAGACAGTTTTGAGGGAACTATTTGTTTAGCAGAGTGATGGCATTTGGGAAAAAGCTGTTCTTGTGTCTAGCCGTTCTTGTGCACAGTGCCCTATAGCGTCGTTTTGAGGGTAGGAGTTGAAACAATCCATGTTCAGAATGTGACTTCCATTTCTATTCCACCGAGCAACACTAGGGGACTCTTAACACTGCCTATTTCAGCACTTAGCTTGGTGCCTGTTTCTATCCGTGGCCCCCACCTTACTTTGGCTTAAAATTGGTTGCAGCTAAGACCGTGAGATGTCTCTATCGGTGACCATTTGTTTCCTTTGTTTTGCAATGCACATCAAAGATGCCTGGAAATGCTTTAGATCTGTGCCTACTTTTTTCATCAGTGACTAAGCACCTCTCTGCCATTACCAGAGCAATTAATTTAAGTATTAGCCTTGTTGGAATAGCCTGTTCTTCTCCAGTGCCAAGGATGTCCAGGCAGCCATTGATTTAGGAGACAATATCACTGGCTTCCAAGTTTATGAGGCAATAAACAGCTCCCGCATATTGATGACTGCAAAGGTGTTTGCTCAGCACATTTGCAGAAGCTGTTTATTACCAAGGGCTGTGCTTTAAAAGCAAATGAAATCACAATGCTTCTCCCTTTGGTCTCCTGGGGTGGGACGGAGGAGGAAAGAAAATAAAACCTGTTGTTTTTAATTCATTCTTCCGCTTATCTTCCTCCTGCAAGTAATTAATATGATTGACGTTATCCCTCTGGTTTCCTGCCAGCAGAAGGACTGACGAGAAGGCTTAGCTTTCTTATGTTATTTGGAGAGAAAATACTTTTTAGTAGGAAAAATGGAGCAGGCTTTGGAGCTCAGTGATTCTGGACTAACAAAAAGCTATAAGCTTTGGCTCTGGACCCAAGAGACAAACATTTCAAATGCATTTTTAAAAAAATGTTTAGGACAGAATAATTACACCGTTTTTACTATTTTTTCTACCACTCTCTTCTCCAACAGATGAAACAATAGCAACCACAACACATTTTTAATTTTTATTTTTGCTTCCTCCCGTCGACTTTGTCAGGCAGTGTTTATAGCAGAGGGTTATTATTCCCATCAAGCCCCATGGAAGAACTTTGTAGCCAGAGGGGAAGCTAGGTGAGCTGCTGCAAGTCCGTCAAAACATTGGGGGGGGGGGTGGATTCTGGTTTGGTTTGCATATATGCAAAGAATAAGGGAAGTTGGACCAGAAAAAGATGAGGCGGGGCAGAATAATTTCACAGCAGTATGCCAAGAGTGCAGTTATGAGCATGTTAGTCAGGGAAACGACACTTGAAAAATGCATTACATTGTCAAAGAACTGAAGAAAACCTCCACATTGATTTATAGGACTAATAATCTTTCCTCCTATGCAGTGGTGGAATTCAATTTTTTTTTCACTACCAGTTTTGTGGGCATGACTTGGTGGGCATGGCTGGGGGGGCGTTCATGTGACTGAGTGGGAAGTTTCTGTGAGCAGGGCAATAAAGATTAGGCTAGAAACAACACCAGAATGTTTTTTTCCTGCCTTCCTTACAGGATTAACCCTGTAAAGTGGAAAAAAACACAGGAGATTTCTTCTAACAACCGGTTCTTCGAACTGTTTAGAAAATTTACTACCAGTTCTAGCAAACCTGCTAGAACCTGCTGAACTTCACCTCTGCTCCTACGCTCCTTATTTCCATAGTGGTGAGAGATCTGGACTTTCTTTTCCTCTGAGTCTATCTTTAGTCAGGTGAGATGTGCAGTATCACTAGGGCATCCTACCTCAACCCCCTCAGCTCAGTCTTTCTGAATCCCATTCTAAATCACAATTTGAGACTGAATGGCTGGATAGGCACTGGGCCACAGAGAAAGAGGCGCATGCCACCATCTCTTTTACTGCTGATGCTGAGCCCTCATTTGGGAAGAATCAAAAGTAACTGCATGTATATGGTTACTGAAGGCAATTGCTATATTAACCAAATTACGTAGATTTCTTCTTGCACACGCCTAGCAACTATCACACTATGATCCTAAGATTCTGCATTCTTGCATAATATTATGTTCTTTTCCAGCTATATCTCCTTCCCCTTCTTGTCTACAACAATGTCTCATGGGATTTTTAGTACCACACTACCCATGGCATCCAGCCATCACACTTGCCCTGATATGTATTGGTCTACATTCTTTGACAAATGTGAAACCTTCATTAGGAAAAGTGACAGTGAAACAGCAAAATCCCATTCATAGCATGTCTCTACTGCTGTTATTTATGCGTACATCTGGGCAGCCATCTTGCTTCTCCAATAAAGGTTCATTAAATGGGCCTGGACTCTAGGTAGGGGAATGCAATGCTTTTAGATTAAATTGGGAAGAGAAGATTTGAAATGCATGGGGGCAAAAATGCAGCATATGTCTATGACTCATTCAAGCAACTGTGTCTCTCCCTGGGATTCAGCAGCTACAGCAGAAAATGGCCTTTTTGTGTAGCCGGAGATAATCACATTGTTTGTTACTTTTTGAGAAATTATTTATTTATAGAATTCATCTCTACCTTGGTCCATTAATAGACTCCAGGTGAGGTTTCTCAGCAGGTAACATAGAAACCACACAATGCGACATATGGCTAGGGAGAGAGGCATTGTCTTAATATGCATAAAAGTTTAACTAGTGTCTCAAAACTTCCATTCAACCTGCATTAAAATCCTCTCTTGGTCACATATGATCTTCCAAAGCCAGCTAACATATTTAAAGAAGTAACAGAATAACAGAGTTGGAAGGGATCTTGGAGGTCTTCTAGTGCAACCCCCTGCTCAGGTAGGAAATCCTATACCATTTCAGACAAATGGTTGTCCAATCTCTTCTTAAAAACTTCCAGTGTTGGAGCACCCTTAACTTCTGGAGGCAACTCCAGAAGTGAGGAAGTATGATCTTCTTAATTGTATTGAATCAAAATTCCCAGCAACCCCCAACCAGCATGCCCAATAGGCATGGGTGCTGGGAATTATTTAAAGATATGGTGGACCACAGCACACCCACAACCACACTAGTGATGGGATTCAAATAATTTAACAACAGGTTCTCTGCCCTAATGACCAGCTGAACCAGCAGTTCTCTGAACTGCTTAGAAAGTTAACAACCCATTCTAGCAAATAGGTGTGAACTGGTTGAATCCCACCTCTTCTCTAAAGATGACTTAGGGCTATCTCACACAGGTACTGGCCCTGCCCAAATCCTCAGCAATATTTCAGCACTGTCACATGAACTTTCTTGATGCATGTTGTGTCCTCACATGTGCAGAAGCATTAGGTTACATAATGCATGCCTGCTGCTGTGGGAAAATACTTTAATCTGATTGGATGACAGTTCCCTATAAAAGGGACTGCTGTCCAGCAGCACATTATTAGAAGCTAGCAGAGTGGAATAAAGGATTTTACACTATTCCCAGTCTGTGTCTCTCCTTCCTGGCTCTAACTCTGGTGACGAAGGTGGGATCCTGAAGAGTGCACAGACTGCAAGCAAGCTAACCCAGAGTCACCGCCTGAAGGACACCCACAACGAGCAGAATGTTGGCTACAAAAACATTCGGTCCATTCAATGCAAAGAATGAAACATAGGATGTGTTCCTCAGCCACTTCAACTGTTTCCTGAGGGCAAACAAACTCCTCAGCATTTAAGATGATAGGAAACAAGCCCTGTTCCTGAACCATAGTGGATCAAAAATTTTCACAATGGCAATGGCCCAAGTGGCCCTTGAGAATGTGGATGAAGTGCCATGGACCACCCTGATAGCCAAGCTGAAAGGCCATTATGCTCTTCAACCATCTGAGATGGCCTGCTACTACACCTTCTACTAGTGGAACCAAGCCGAGGGAGAGTCCATAAGCAAATTAATCACAAACTACGAGATGCAGTGATGCAATGTGATTTCAGTGATCTTGATAGGACCCTCAGGGACCAATTTGTCTGTGGCCTGAGGGATGACAAACTGCAGAGGAGGAGGATGGCCAGAAGCACCCTCACCCTCCAAATCACATCAAGGAAGCCGTTGCTGCCAAAGCCACCCAAAAGCCACAAAATGTGGGAAAAACAACAACCGTCCACCACGGAGATGTCGAAGAGGGCAATGCAACTGATTCAGCTGGGAAAGACGAGGTCCACAAGGTCCAGCCAGCCAAGGGACCCAAGATGGCAGCTGAGGGTCACCAGGACATGTGTGGGGGCTTTGGCGGAAATCATAACCACGCCACCTGCAAATACCAAGCCTCCATTTGCAGAAGGTGCCACAAGAAGAGGCACCTCTCCATAGTTTGCAGGTCAGCATGGCCAAGCAGTAACCCAAGCCCAGCTACAAGCCAAAAACAAGGACAAGCCCAAAGGGGAAGAACCTATAGACCAAGACCAAGCAAAGAGGGATGCTACACCATAAAGTCTTGGACAAATCAAACTGAATTTCCCCAAGCATCCAGCAGCAAGTCCCAACAATCCAAAATCAAGTTTCTGTCCACATCAGAGAGAAATCCTGCCACATAGAACTAGACACCGGCTCTGCAGTGACCATCATGGCATGGGACACAATTAAAAAAATCATGCCCCAGCTGTCCAAGAACAAACTCCAGAGATACCAGACAATACTAAAAGACTATCAGGGGAACAGAATCCCCATTGTAAGCACCAGACAGTTCCCATTGAAGTACCAGGAATTTCAAGATGACTTGCCAATCATAGTCGTTCAGGGAAATCTACCAAGCTTACTGGGGCTGGATTGGTTTGATGCCCTAGGAATGGACGTCTCAGGAGTCTATAGTCTCCAGGACCAGGCAGCGGATGAATGGGCCAAGGAGTTCGAAGACATGTTTGATCTGGGGGAATATAAAGGGTTGCCCATATCTTTTAGCCTAGACCCCAAAATAGCCCCCATCCAAATGAAGCCGCACTGAGTCCCTTTCTCCCTGAAGCCTAAGGTAGATAAGCAGTTAGAAAACTCATCAAACAGGGCATCCTGGAACCGGTCAACCATACTAAGTGGGAAACCCCATCATGACCCCAATCAAGCCAGATGGAGCCATTAGAATATGCACAGACTATAAGTGCACTATAAATAAGGCACTTCAGCTCCACGGATACCCCGTCCCTGTAGTTTAACACTTGCTTCACTCTCTGGGGCAAGGAAAAATCTTTACCAAACTTGACCTGGCTCAAGCCTATCAACAACTGCCAGTCAACAAGGAAACAGCTGAAGCCCAAACCATAGTCACCCACCATGGGGCTTTTAAGTGCAAGCACCTACAGTTTGGGGTCAGTATGGCACTGGGATTGTTCCAGAGTCTAATGGAGCATCTATTGCAGGGGATTCCAGGAGTCACCCCCTGCTTTGATGACATCCTGATCGCAGTGAGGGACCAGGACAAACTGACCCAATGACTACAGATTGTCCTACAATGATTCCAGGAAGCCGGACAAATGCAAAATATCCATCCCAGAGGTCGAATTCCTGGGCTACAAATAAATGCCGAAGGCCTTCACCCCCACCACCAAAAAAGTAAAAGCAATCCACCAAGCACCATCCCCAACAAACAAAATAGAACTGCAAGCTTTCTTGGGGCTCCTTTTATAGAATTTTCCTAAAGCAGAAAGCCACTGCTGCAGAATTCCTATACTGCCTATTGGACAAACAAGCCACATGGAGATGGGGACTGGTCAAGGAGGAGGCACTCCAAAAGATAAAAAGCTTGATTTCATAAAAAAAAAAAACCCTAAGTATTCAATTCAATAAGAAGCTACCAGTAAATCTAACCTATGATGCTTCCCCATTCAGAGTGGGAGCAGTCCTCAGTCATCAACTCCCAAATGGCCAAGAAGCACCTGTTGCCTTTTTCTCATGCAAACTCTCAACCATGGAAAGGAATTACAGTCAATTAGACAAAGAAGCCCTGGCTGCTGTAGCGGGTGTGAAAAGATTTCATGAATACTTATACAGTCAGACATTTCAACTCACAACAGACCACAAACTGTTCCTGGGAATTCTTACAAGAAACAAGCCAATGACACAAGTGCTGTCACCCAGAATGACCAGATGGATGAAATTTCTCGCAGTGTACAACTAAAAACATGTAAAAAATGCCAAATCCAAATATGCAAATCAACAATACTAATTTTATACTGGATCGGTTAACAATGACCGCCATCAGTGCTGTTGACCTACAGGGAGCTGGTGGAAATTGGACTACTATCCAATAGGAGAGGAGGCAGAAGAATTCATAGACAGAGAGAGAAGAGGAAAGGCAGCAGTATAGGTCTGAAAGTAGGGATTCTTAATGTTGACACAATGACAGGGAAAGGTAGAGAGCTGGCAGACAAGATGGAGAGAAGGAAGGTAGATATACTGGGCATGCAAGATACCAGGTGGAAGGGTAGCAAAGCATATGATATTAGAGGGGGTTACAAACTGTTTTATTATGGCATGGACAGAAGGAGAAATGGGGTAGGAATGATCCTGAAGGAGGAGCTTATGAGGAATATTTTAGAGGTGAAGAGTATCAGACAGGGTGATCAGTTTGAGTTGGAAATTGAAGGGGTAATGTTGAATGTAGTCAGTGGTTATGCTCCACAAATAGGGTGTGAGTTAGAAGAGAAGGAGAGATTCTGGAATGAGTTAGATGAGGCGATGGAGAACATTCCCAGAGGGGGGAGAGTGGTGATTGGGTCAGATTTCAGTGGGCATGTGGGTGAGGGGAACAAAGGAGATGAGGAGGTAATGGGCAGGTTTGGTGTTAAAGAACCTAGAAGGACAGGTGGTGGTAGTGGACTTTGCTAAGATGATGGAAATGGATGTAGTTAACACCTATTTCCAGAAGAGGGAGGAACATAGAGTTACATATAAAAGTGGAGATAGGCGTACACAGGTAGACTACATTCTATGTAGACAAGGCAATCTGAGCGAAATTAGTGACTGCAAAATGGTGGTAGGAGAGAGTGTAGCCAGACAGCACACTGTCTAGTGGTGTGTAGGATGACCCTGACAGTCAAGATGAAGAGGAAAGGAAACATAGAGAAGAAGACCAAGTGGTGGAAGTTATAAAAGGAAGAATGTTGTGAGGAATTCAGACAGAACTTGAGATAGGCTTTGGGTGGTCAGGAACAACTCCCAGATGACTGGGAAACTACAGCAGAAGTGATCAGGGAG
The DNA here is from genome assembly GCA_032468195.1 of Cerberus rynchops. Lineage (NCBI taxonomy): Eukaryota > Metazoa > Chordata > Lepidosauria > Squamata > Homalopsidae > Cerberus > Cerberus rynchops. Next base: position 16,700 of record JANHFJ010002792.1, read on the forward strand.
ACAGGTAGGAAGGTGCTAGGTGTATCATCTGAAAGGAGGAAAGAAGATAAGGAAATATGGTGGTGGAATGAGGAATTACAGGACAGCATCCAGAGGAAGAGGCTAGCTAAAAAGAAGTGGGACATAGCAAGGACTGAAGACAATAGACAGGATTACAAAAAGTTGCAGCATAGAGTGGAGAGGGAAGTGGCAATAGCCAAACAGAAAGCATTTGAGAAGTTGTATGCCAGGTTAGAAATGAGGGAAGGTGAGAATGACTTGTATAGATTAGCAAGACAGAGAGATAGAGATGGGAAGGATATGCAACAGATAAGGGTGATTAAAAATGGAGATGGAAAGGTGCTAACAAGTGAGGAGAGTGTGCAGAGAATATGGAAAGAGTATTTTGAGGAAATGATAAATGAGAAAATGAGAGGGAAAGAAGAGGGGAAGATGTGAATATTGTAGAGCAGGAAGTAGCAAAGATTAGAAAGGATGAGGTGAGGAAGAATGAAGAGTGGAAAGGCTGTTGGTCTGGATGACATACCTGTGGAGGTGTGGAAGTGTCTAGGAGAGACAGCAGT
>JANHFJ010002792.1:122540-133465 GCA_032468195.1 Cerberus rynchops
CTGCTTAGAAAATTTACTACCAGTTCTACCGAACCTGCTGAATTTCACCCCTGCCTCTACTTCTGCTAAGGTCTAATGTTGATTCCTTTTGGGGGAAACCAGACTCATTTTTAATAGACCACAGCTCCTCAGCTTCAGCAGGGAAACAGCCTGAAAAGGTGTAAAGGGGAGAAAAGACACATGTATTTTTGCTGCACTGTATCTAACTTCCTCTAAATTCCATCAGGGGTAGAGAATAGCAGCTATCTTAGCACTGCATGCTTCAGGTGGCCCAGCTTGGCCTTCAGTCTTAAAAAGCAAAGAAAGCTTTTGTGGTCTACCGGAGGACTGGCCTGAGCTCAGAGACTAAGCTAAGAATTGCCTACATTGCAGAATGAGTGAAATCAGGCCGGTAGGCAGGATGCAGGTAAGCATAGCAGAAAACTCCTCAGTGTTCTAGTTAGGATAAACATCAGATGTCAGCAAAGAGCTACAGATAAGTCTTTGCAAAAACCTAATGTCTGTCTACATTTTTGCTACTCATTTGGTAGCCCCAGGACTGATCTACTTTGATAATGCTGCTCAATCTTTGCTTGCCAGAGATGGATTCCTATACACACTGCAGTGGTAATGGACAGCAAAGGAAGTTCTGAAGTAACCAGTCTAATCAAATTTCTTACTGATCAAGTGCAGGCAGCATCTGTATCACACACACATATATAAACAGTATGATACAACATATTTGTGGTGAAGCACTGTTAGAATGTGATAATTATTTTTAAGTTTAGAAACATGAACTATTCAACTGAAAATAACAACATAAAATTAGATTCCTTGGGTTAAAAATAATGATGGCATAACTGTTTGCTAATGTTTCTGATTTTTCTTCTATTTGTTTATTTTCCAGATTTATAGGACTTCCCAGCTCAAATGATGTAATTCTGAGTGGTGTACAGCATGAAAACAACAACTAAAAAGGGGAAATACCCTCATATACCAATAAACACAATACCATAAATACCAAATATAACATGGTGATTAGTACATGATAGAACAATCAAAGGGGGACTCTTACTCAATTGATCCCTAATGTCTGCGTCAGAGTGAGGTCTTCATGGCTTTCTTAAAAGTGAGAAGATTTGGGGTTAGTCATATGTTGGCTATGCCAAGAATGCTGACAGTGTACTGCAGAACACTGAGATATTTTAAATAAACGCATTAGTGCTCTTTTATTCATTCCTTCAACATGGAAGGAAAATATGGCACATTTGTTAGAACACAAACACTGCCAGAAATTGGAGGGTCCTTTAGTATTTTCATTTGGAAATGTTTGGATCAGTAAGTGAAGCATTTAAACGACTGCTACAGATCCCTGCAGTTTACAGTAGGTATTTGCAACAGGAAAGATTTTCTACTTGAATTTTATCAGTGAATTACAAGGACTTTTCCTTTGAATACCATACTGGTAGTTTCCTTCCGTTTTCTAAGTTCAGTAGAAAACGGTTCAAACAAGTTTTCCATTTCAAAGAAAACCTAATCAATGGTAGGGCACAAAAGGGAGCCCAGACATGCTTATGTGCACAATGCTCAGAACGAACAAAAGCTTTGGAGAAATGTGTTGGCAAAATCAATGTAACTGCATTGGTTACAAATGCTGTTTTTGCGGCATGAAACAAATGGGCATTTTAAACAAGTTAGGTCACAAAAGATCAGCCATAGCACGGAAAGGGATTCAATACATATTCTAAATAAAAAGCCAGCTCTCTTGAAGATAAACATCAAGATAATGCATTGGAAACAAAATGGCAGTAAACTTGTGCCAGAAGAGCAATTTGAAGATTAAGGTTTAAATTTTCAAAGCTCAAGTTGTGATAAATTATTCATAAAAACAGCATTTCTGTTTGGCCCTGCAACTCAAGAGTTGGACGCTATTCTCTACTGCAGTTCATCAGGCTGTCAGTCAGTGAAGATGCTGATGTCCAATCAATAATTTCAGCTGGAAGCATTCCCCAAAATAGAGAAAAGCACCGCATGAGGGATCATGGAGCCCAGCATCTACCATTTTCTGCAAATCTCCACCACCCCCTCCCTGCATTAAGACTTACATAGTTCTCTGCCATGGTTTAAATGGTCACAAATGTCCCAGTAGAATACAAAATAATAATTAGGAGGTAGTGGTGTTGGAGCTTCTTGCATAGGTTCTTGGGATTTTTCAGGTTGTGATAAGCAACTCTGCAAACTGACAACTCAATTCTGGGTATAATTTTCAAACTTGTTTTAATGGGCACAAACTTGGGGTCAAAACTGTTAGGTTCTCTCCATAAATCATAAGAGGATGGAAAAGACTTTGTTCACATACAATGAAACAATACAACATCATGGAAACACAAACCCAATCAATTGCATTTTCAGCTATCAGAATAATGTCATCAGAATAGCAGAGATTATTGATGGTGGGGTTTTTGTTTGCCTTAAAATCAGGCCTATCTTCTTCCAACTCAGCTTTCCTCAATATATATTCCACATATAAATTGCATAAACAGAAACCACCTTGTCTCAGGCATTTGCCAACATGGAACCATTCTGTTCTGCCAGATTACGGCTTCCTGATCTGTGTATATTTTTGCATTAGGGCAATGAGATATTTTGGGATTCCCATTTTCCTAAGTACAGCTTGACATGATTGACATAATCAACAGTCTCTCTGTAATCAATGAAGCACATATTGATTTTTTTTTTTTCATTCTTTGGCTTCCTCAGTTATTTAATGGGTATCAGAAACATTGTAATCATGTTACTTGGCCTATGGAGATTCACAGTCATCCGGGCCATGGTTGTCCCAAAGGATGCAACTGGACTTTGTTTTTTTCTTTGAAGACATTTCATTTCTCATTCAAGAAGCTTCTTCAGCTCTAACTGGATGGTGGGGAATGGAAGGATTTATATTCCTTGCAGACAGATGGTCATTTGCATTCTTTTAGAGAATAATTGAGGCCACTTGGAGGTTTATCTGGCTTTGGCTTCTATTTTCTTTCATGGCTTGTTTTAACATCCAGTTTGCTATTTTCTATTTCTTAATTTTTGTCAGTCTCTTTTTTCATTCATCCATAACAATATCCTTAAGTTCATTCCACAGTTCCTCTGGCTGTGTGTCAATAAAGTTCAGGACGTCAAAGCAATATCTGATGTTTTCCCTGGAAATGGTGGATGCATGTTCAAGATAATATCCTGGAAACTGGTTGGCTTTCTTCTTCTTTAGCTTAATTTAAAATTTGTACATCAAAAACCCCCCAATTCATTATCTCTTTTACAGTCAGCCTTGTCACATTTTTACTGTTAATTAATAATTAACTAATTAATAGTTCTTTCACCTCCTATCAATAATGTAGCCAATTTGACTTCTGTGTACTTCTTCTGGTGTTATTCATACACATTATAGAGTATTCATTTTGGTTGTTGGAAAACTGTGCAGGCAATGACAAAAAAATCATTAGATTGGCAGAAATTGTTGTTCTGCTTCATTGCTACTTCCTAGGTAATACAGTCAAACTACGTTTTCTTTCTTAATATTTCCAACTTTGGCATTCCAATCTCCAATCACAAGCATCCCATCTTGCTTCCATTTTCTGCTGATTTGAAATTGAACTTGATCATAAAACTCATAAGCCTCCTTTTCGTTTGCATCAGTAGTTGAAGGGCACACTTGTCCATGAAGTCTAATCAATATTGTTTGATCACTGATTGCAGTGTAGCCAAGTACGGTACTCACTGTACTCTTTTTAACTATAAAAGCAACAGTCTCTTCTTTGTTTTTCAAGACTTGAGTAGTAAACAATGCAATCTTCTGATTGAAAATATCCAACCCTTAATACTCCAAAAGAGCCTCAGATCTTCCCCAGTAGCATGTTGACATGAGCAGCACTGTACTGTCAGTGATTTGGTATTTCCTATTTTTCTTGATAAAATAAAATAGTGATTTACTACTGCCTTAATCCACACACTGCTTTTGCTTCTGTCACTAAAGTGATCTTTTGCCTCCAGCATCTTCCTATATTGCTGCTGTCCAATATAGGTACCTGCTTGCTTTGCCTGGACAACCCTGAATGACCCTGCTGAGATTCTGTATTTTTGTCATACACTTACAGGTTTCATCACTTATCCTTCCCATGCACACACACCCCAGTCCACTCCACAATGATACAGTACAACAAGACCATGATAATTTACTATGGTATTAAAAACCCTAATTCAAAAAAGGGGGCAGAGGGGGCATTTTGGGACAGCCATGGCCTGGGAGTTTCTGCAGACTTTTAGCTATGCAATTTGGGATGAATACCCTTCGAATGGTGTGGGATTGGGAATGGGGATTTCCAGAGGAAAAATTGCAGACTACGGGAACAAGGAGCGCTACTCAGGTGACCCTGAGGACACAGATAAACCTTCAAGTGCTTCAACGACCCTCTAAAAGGATGCAAATGACCATCTGTCTGCAAGGAATATAAATCCTGCCATTCCCCACTATCCTGTCAAGAGCTGAAGAAGCTTCTTGGATGAAAAGCGAAACGTCTTCAAAAGAAAAAAAACAAGAAAGTCCAATTGCCTCCTGAAAAAGCACCCTTGGGAGAACCATGACTTGGATGACTGAGAATTTCCACAGACTTATTCAGAAAAGATTATTCCTGATGTATTTGAAATCTGACAAAATATAACACTGGCACTTTTTGAGAAGAGAAAAGCAAGAATATTCATTTCCAGTCTGTTAGTTGCAGTTTAAAATAATTTTTATGGCTTTGAATAGAATCCAAGAAAAGGAGCTCAAAAACTCCCGTCTGAAGAGCTCTGACTGAGCCAAATAACTGGGCATACCAGCACAGAGGCAGGACTCATTTGATTGGCTCAGTCTTAGATCTACTGATGGAGACACACACATTCTTGGATTCTATTCCTCAGCACTATGGAGAATATATTTAATGACCTATTTCAAAATCATAACAATATATCCATACTTCGAAAACTATGGGAACTCTTGTCTGAAAATGAGCTAACATTTTTATCCCACAGAGACTACATTCTAAGTCAGATATTTATAAATAATGTTTCCTATAATCTAGATTTTAAAATGCCATAAACTATCTACCAAGATCTTTGATACATAATGTTTTCAGAACATTAAGGTCTTTTTAAAAATCTTGTAGATAATCTTTTTTAATTTACTCTTCCCTTGGGAAATTGTTCTTGCTGAGAAATGTTTACTTTCTTGTAAACATTGAATTTCTTGGTTCTAATAGGCAGATCAACAAATTTTCCTTTTCTCTTCTTTATTTTGTTATGCTCCACAGTTATTATTTTTCAACACAAACCTCGATCCTGTGGCATTGGGGATTGGCTCAAGGCAGGATGGGAGCTAGATTCTGATTGGGTACCAGGAGTCTGTGATGGCATCTGGCTACCTGCAACATACATGGAGACAAAAAATAAATGACTTATTCCTAACAATGCAAAAGGGGTAATAAAATCATACAGGTATTCTAAAAAGTGGTACACACAACTGTGCTAGAGGTAGTGAAAAATATATCTACTTCAAATAGACATTTTTCTTTTATATAATCCATGGAAACATGCATAACATATTTAATCAAAAAGCATCCTGAAATGCTTTATTTTGTAGTGAGTCTGTTTTCAAACTTATTGACATAATTCAATTTATAGCTCTTGAAATATATATTTTAGGAAGGAATTTACAAAATCCAAGGCGGCTGAACAGTGGGATTCATCCTATTAGCTTGCACTGGCTTACAGCCAGAAAAACATGGGACAGCTGCCAACCTTAGAGCCAAAGATAAATTCTATCTATGCTGTTTGGAAAAAAAAATCTACTGAAATCAATGGATTTAATGTTGGTGCCAAGATATAACAGCAATAAACCAATACGTATCTAAAGCCTGTGGTGTGCACTTTGTTATCCAAATAAGAGCTTAGTTCATAATTTACATCTGGTAAAAAAAACAAAACTAGCATGCAAATTGGAATAGGACGGAATCCAAGTCAGTGTTTAACCAAAGGGAACATGACTTCATAAATAGCAACACAAGCAGATTTACATCTTGACCTGAATATCTGCATAGCTGTGGGCAAAGTGCAGAGAGAAAGCTTGGTTCAGCATCGTTGTATCTATGAGGCGATTTGGGTTTGCCTTCTTTTCTCCTCTTTTGTTTCCCCCTCTTACAATAGTCACCTAGGAGGGAGGGATGGAGAATCCAGATCAGGATTTTGTTTTTATATTTTTGCGATACTGTTTTCCTACTGAAAATCACTCCTGAACTGCTTTGCTCCTGTGGGTTGACTCCTACCACCAATGTAATGGACCCTTTTGCTGCAATGAAGGCTGCATCTACCTATAGCTCCTTGCTTGACTTCCAAATCTGTTTTGAAAAACTGGAAGATCTTTGAAAGCAAGTTTAGGGGTTATGTGGAGGTAGGGGGTTGGAAGAAAAAATCTTGCCAATTAGAAGACTGCTCTATTATTGATGCTTCCTAGAGCAGTGAAGAATTATTTAACACAATAAGGAAAACAGGTCACCCAACTATACTACCCCCCAGATGTGATCAGAATATGACTTGTTACACATAATTAACACAGCCAGCCATAAAATCCTGGCAAGAGAAGTGACTGCTTTAATAAGATATTCCAAAGCAACTATGCTGTACTACCTCACTATACATATTGTTAATGAGTCTTTAAGTTGATATGCAGGTTTCAAAATACAAACATCCTTTATTTGGAGTGGCTAATAATAATCAAAATCAAAGCATGAAGAGAAAATTTAATTATATCTGCCACTCAGAGGTGAAATTCAGCAGGTTCAAGCAGGTTTGGTAGAACCGGCAGTAAATTTTCTAAGCTGTTCGGAGAACTGGTTGTTAGAAGAAATCTTTTGTTTTTTTCCCACTTTAGGGAAGGCAGGAAAAACCCATTCTGGTGCTGTTTCTAGCCTAATCTTTATTGCCCTGCTTACAGAAACTGCCCACCCAGTCACATGACCCCTCCAGCCACGCCCCCCCAAGCCGCATCCACAGAACCAGTAGTAAAAAAAGTTGAATTTCACCACTGCTGCCACTGCTATATCCTAAAGAAAATCCCTCTTGTGACGGTCCTATTTCTATTAAAAGGTAATTATTTGCCAGTCATCCCAACCACATTTACAGTCATGGCCCACTGCAAAGGAAGAAATTTATTTATTTATTGTTGATTTGATACCCTATATTTCACTTTATACAGCAAGGTGATTTATAGCAACTAAAAATGAAAATGATAGACATAAAAGTAAAAACAATACAATTAAAATAAAATAAAAACCAGTATCATTAAAATAAAAATAAATTCAACTAACAAATGTTTGGTGAAAAAAAGGAGTCCTTATTTGCTTAAATTTTGAGGAGGCGGGGCCATGAGAGAAATCCCTTTCCTATATAGGCTAGAGAGGGATTTTTAAACTATCTTTTCCTAATGACCTAAATCATGGCTGAGCAACCTTTTGGCTTGCCTGGGCCACAATGAGTGAAGAGGAAAAATTATATAAATCATATACATATATATAATGCAGTTAATATACATAAATAAAAAACTTCCTTTATTTTCCATACTTTTTATTATTTTGTTGGACCATTTGTGAAAGATATTGCAAGGTTTTCTGTAAGCTAACTTTTCCCTGTCAGTATATCTGGTTGATATGATTCTGAGAATTTGTTTTCCAGGTTGTGAAGAACAACTATGGGCTTAACAGCAGGCCATTTATATTAATGTTACAACACATTTAAATGACTCAATAAACAGGCATTGTAATCTGAACAGTTCATATTAAGAAGCAACTTAGATGCAAATGTATTATGTCACAGTCTGATTCACTATGGAATGTATTCTTTTAAAAATAAAAGTATTGATTTGAAAGCTGAGGTTCTTAGGAATGTAACAAATATTTCAATATAACACCTCCTGATAGTGACCAAACAACTAGGTTTTTGCAGGTTTATTTTAACATGGAAATATATTTCTCTGAAGAGTGAAAGCCTGCTGGTTCTGTAAAATGCTGAGAAAGACCTGAATCTAAGTACAATACCACTAGCAGTATATAACATTTTGCTCTTAACATTCTGAATTCTATATTACTTCTTGAACTCCTTTTAGTGTTTCTTATTTGGGCTGAATTACTGACCTCTAGAAGTGAAATGACACAAGAGTATGGGTTGTACTTTCACTTATTTGAGACTAAGAAATTTCTGTATTTATTGAGAGTTTTCCTTTATAAAGGTAGTACTCATTTAGCAACCACAATTTTAATTAGCAACTCAGTCATTAAATGAAGCAGTCACTAAGTGAATCCATGGACGTGCTTATGATCTCACTTAAGTTTTCTTTTGCTTTACAAAAGAACCTTTTACAACCTTTATAAAGGTTGTAAATATGAAGATTGATTGTAAATTTATTTTTTTATTACAGTCGTAATTGTGAATGGTAGCTAAACAAGGCGGTCACTATATAATATAATCTGTATTATATATTTTATTCAATTTGGTTAAATGGAGTTTTAGAAAATCTTTCCGGAATACTAGGAATGAACAAACTAGTTAACATCTCATTCCACACATCTGTATATAGTCTAAACGACTTTTAAAATAGAACTGTAGTAGCATGGGAAAATACTCTCAGATATCTCATCACAGGCTACATTAGTTAGGCAAATATAAATATAGTAAAAATACCATTTAACGGACCTTTGTAGACTTCAGATACATTGAAAACATTTTTGATTTATCTATTAAATCAGGGTGTCAAACTGGCAGCCTGTGGGCTGGATGCGTCATGTGCAGGCCATGCCCATCCCAGCTCCGCAAAGGGAAAAATGTTGTGATACATCACATGACGGCAACATGATGTGGCGAGTTTGACACCTGTGTGTTAAATGATATTTACATCATTTATGTAAATACCCCAATGCCATATAAATGGATGCAAATGACATAATTTGAATTTAATAGATACTCCATCAGCCTGAGTGCTACATTAAATCAAGTTATAAGGGTTTTGGGAAACTAGTATCAAACTCTTGGCAGCCCACAGCAGAAAGCAATATTCTCCCTGGCATTCTTTTAACAAGAATAGATTCAAGTTACGGAAATCTCAGCAACTGGATAATTTTCACTTTCAGAACCTGATATATTCCTAGCTATTTAAGACAGAATTTTCCAATCTTTTCCTAAGGGCCTCTATATGAACTGATAGGAGGTGATTTTGTTAACCGTTAAGAGTACAATGTTCAGTGGACCAGGGAAGTGAACCCTCTCAGGCTGTGAAACTATCATTACACCATGACTGTGAACACCATAGTTCAAATGGCAGATAAAGCTAATCACTAAAAGCATTTCCAAAGGCAAGTCATAGTCAATTGCAATATTTTCCTATCCTTCTCCCCTCCCCTCCCCACACGCAAAGAATATACAATGTTTCTTTCTGCAAATCTCATATGAAGTTTCTCCTAGCCCACAACATGGTAATCAGATGTTCTCAACTGCTATTGTGAAATGGGGCCAAGGATAAATAGTTGCAAAGGCCTTTTTCTCTTTCTATACACTGCATGATGCATCATTTACAATAAAAAAATCAAAAAATCAACCAATTGTTTACACAACTGAATTTCAAGGAGAGCTTTTAGAATAATATAGAAGAGATCTATAACTAGAAAATTGCTGAAAAGTATTTTTGGCAATTATTGGCAATTTGGACAGAAACAATTTGATCCAAAAACCTTAGGGAACAAAATGTGTCAAGAATTCTAATGAATTATATAGCTCAACACTATGAGGTACTTTTGTATATATTATAGATGAATGGGATAAGTCACTTGTTGGTTTTTAAGGTATCAATCAATCAGATTTACAAAACTACCTCTTTGGAACCTACCACAGTTTTACTGAAAATAGACACGGCACAATTATTCAATTACTTTTTAAAAATTGAGCTATGTGCTTACAATATGTACAAGCTAGAATGTATAAAGGTACTTCAGATTAATGCTAGAAATGTGAAAAACATGAAGGGTCATTGTTTTTATATATGACAACAGCTGCACGATTATTATATGCACAAAAATGGAAAGACTGAAATATCCACAACGGAGGAATGGCTGGTAAAGACATCAGCAGAGATGACAAATTGACTTGTTTTATTGGAAAAAGGATAAATAACTATATTTAAATAACTACATTTATTAGTGATTCAAAAATCCTTCATGTATTATTCTGCTGTAACAAGAAAAAATGAACCTGTGATTTATAGGTTTGATGATTAGAAATGGTAGATTATAGAAAGAAGGGAATTATGTTTTGCATTAAATAGGCCTCATTCCCTGAGTAGGACTGCCATTAAAACAACTGCAACCAAGTAGATACTTCTTTACACTGTTACATTAATCTAATTGTTACCTGCTGGGATTTTCAGCTTTTTAGAGGAATATTTTGGTACAGAGATTGTAATATTACAATAGATTATAATAAAATATCACTTGAGGTGAGGCAGATCATTACCAGATTGTAAGTACTATTATAAAATCTTTTTTTTTTCGCTCCAAAAGCTCACTTAAGAATAAGGAAGTCTCATCAAAACAAAACACTAACTTTATTTTTTGATGAGATGATGTCTTTTATTTCTGCATTAGAATGAGCACAAGACAAATCCAATGATTCTCAGCTATAAGCAAATAGTAATTTCTGGTAAGAGGCAATACAAATTCATACCAAATATGCCTAAAATATTGCTATTAAATAGGTATTCAAGGAAATTTGAAAAATGTTTCAATGCTATATCATATCATACTGACGGGCAACATCACAACCTGGTTTGGGAACAGCACCATGCAAAACAGACAAGCACTACAGAGGGTGATACGCTC
>JANHFJ010002793.1:40122-56219 GCA_032468195.1 Cerberus rynchops
TTCTTTTAGCACATCCATATATCTCCTCTTTGGCCTTCCTCTTGACCTCTTGCCTGGCAGCTCCATCTCCAACATCCAAATGAATTCAAAATCTATATTAAATTCTAAATGGAAGACTCCCCACTGCCACGATAAGTACAATTAACAAAGGGAACTAAGGAAGTCCATGGACATTTCAGGCTGACCAGAGAGAGGATTTATTTTAGGTCATTGAGTCTTCTTCCCAGGAAAGCAAGTATACATGTGAACACATGGAAGCAGTTGGAAGAAGTCTCAAAGCACCTGCACATGTTTTGCAAAAGATGCTTTAAGAAATGTGAGAAGTGGTTCTATTAGTACAACTGCACATTGTGAGGCACTCATCCAATCCTGATGCAGCTCTAATGTCCAAGCCATTAGCAGCCAGGTTACTACCGTACCTGCAAACTCATTGAAGTGATTCCCAATATCATAAGCGAGGTAATTATATCCAGAGTACTCGTAGTCAATGAACTGAACATCACCTACACGAGACACAAAAATAAAATTGGTAAGAGTTAAGAGCGGAGCGCTGTGAATCTGCACTGTGCCACTTAATGCCTGCCAGTGTGTTCCACTCTGCTGTGCTCTATATAGCATGCATTTTAGGAAATTCCAAGATTGCATTTTTGTTTGTTTTAACAAACAGAATAAACTTCTTTATCAAAGATACCTGTTCTTAATTACTTAGAGATAAACCTCTGCTTTTTTACCACAGGGGGGCATCAGTTATCTTAAATTACATTAATTAGAAGGCCTTGGTCTCTGAATATAATATTCAAACCATTTTTAAACTATTCCTCATCCAGTTAGCAGGGCTGAATACAAAATAAGTTAGTACAGTTACAGACAAGGGGTTCTTTAATAGAATGCTTATCATTTTGTAAAAGATGGGTATACGTGCTGTTATTTTGCTTCCTTTATACAAAAGGTGTTCATTTTGCTTACATTACAGCACATCTTCCAAGTGTTTACCTACTATCAGAACAACATCTGCATGTTGTATTCAAATATGAATTCATATTGTCATTAAGTCTCTCCTAACATATATCTCAGATTAAAATATGAAAAAGGAAGCAGCACTATATATTTCCAAGCAATAGAGAACGAACTTTGAACCCCTGAACAATTAAACTGCTTTTCTTTGTCTTAAGTGTGTCTAATATATCAAGGGAAAAATATATGTGGCGATACAATCATAAAGAGCAGTTTACATTATGCAGTGCAAGGAGAGGCATTAAATGTTCTCACTGCTAGAATATATTGCCAGCAATCCTCATCAGTCATTCCAAAGAAGCTCTGGGAAATATAATTCCACATAAGAGGGCTGAGGATATATCGGTCTATATTCCAAATATTCTATCTACCATTACATATTTCAGGATTCTTCTTTCTTTATAGTTCTTTGAGAAAAGTTCACATCAGATACATAAGAAATGTGGTCAGCTTTAAGATGCCACAAGACTTAGGATATTTTTTAGTTGGGGTGGGTGGTGGTAGAACAAACTAATATAGTTAAAACATATACAGAGGCTTCTTACAATAGCATCTTACAAAGCCAGGGAGTAACTTTATACCCTACAGGCTAGTCAGAAAATATTTTGGATGGCCCCCTAAACAGATCCTGTTTCCCAAATCACTCATCTTATAAAGATGATTCAGTAAAAACAAATGCACACTCAGTTTAACTCTTCTTTTGCCATCCAATACAGCTAATCTTTAACAGAATTATACTTTTTTTCCGAATGTTTGCAGTTAAAAAAACAAAACAAAACCAATAAAGATAGCAGGTGAAAGACCTGCATGCACAATACTAAGCAAATCAAACATTATTTGTATTCAAGATATACTACGTTAATTATGTCTGCAATGCTGTTATCACCATACGTTAAACCCTTGCTAACTTCCAGTTATAATTAACAATATTACAAAACAAAAACGAACAAAAAAAAAAGACAGAAAGAAAGAAAATGAAGCTAAGATACAGATGAGGCTGTTACCAGGCTCCGTGCTCTCCTAGGGGGAGGTGCATGCGAACAAGTGATGCGATAATACCTCCAGTCAGTGCCTGTAAGTAGCACGGTGCACGCCGCCACTTGGCAGCAACAATGGCATACCTAATCTGTAGCAGATGAAGAAAATTTGGCAAACTCATATTTGACAAGACACAAAACTTTAAAGAGAAAAGTTCTGCATTTCACCGGTCTTTCTTTTGACAGACTGACATTACAGTGGAACTCAGCCTTAAATTTAAGTTTTGTAAAGAAATTCAATCACTGCCGTCAAGATGCATGGCTCTGTTTCATTTTGGAGTTTAAGGAAATAGGGGCTGCTGCCAGACATAATGTTATCATTTGGATTCAATATTCTTCATTTGTTTTGTTTTTATTTACGTAATGAATCATAATTACAGGCAAAGGCATTGTTTCCCAAATATTCAGGGGAATGGCATGTAGCATGGTCCCCCAAAATTCTCAGAGTAATTAGAGCCCGACTTCAAATGTTTTTTTTAAATCCTGATTAAAATTCTGTTTGTGGTGTCTGACACATTCAATGCAATGTGAATATCCAGCATGTAGTGAAAGAAAAGGTTTATGCAAAAACAGTTCGGGCTAATTGCCTTTATTAGTTTCCTCTTACAGAGTAGAGATGCAAACAACTATACAAATAACATGCATCTGTAGTCAATACAAATAAAACTATGACAGTATTTCTTCAGGAAAATTAAAAAATGAATGTCAAAATTAGTCTTCTACTTCCACTTCTTCAAAGTTTGAGTACTTGTTACTAATTGCGAAGTACTAATGCAGTTTTGCCTCTTATTTAAAATAATTTAAACACTATTTAAAAAATAACATTGATGCTAGCTTGAATTTGTAAAGTACCAATGGCCAGATTTAAAAGGCACATTAAGAATATATTTGGTTTATTATATCTTTAGAGATCATTAAAAGTATTAATTTTCAAGTGGGTAAGGTACAATGACTAAATTTAAGAGCTTAAAACACTGATAAGCTTTTTTTTATGATATACAAATGTAATCAGGAAGGAGAAATTTAGACTGTTAATATCAGATTGGAACTGGACTTGTATTTGAACACATCGTTATTATATTGCAAGAATGCAGTATCTTTACCAATAGTTCTTTTTCTGCTTTATATAATTAAAAACTATAGGAGAATATTTTAACATTAAAATAAAATAATCTTCTAATAGGAAACTTCAGAAAATTATACTACATCTCAAAATGAAGACATCAAATGCTCTTGAAAAACTATTGCATTCCTCTTTAATTCTACAGTTAAATTTCTCTTCACATCTGACACCTAAGCCTATTAACTGGGATTCAACTATAACATTTGCAGGAATTATTTACTTATTTATCCCAAACGAATACTTAGTACCCCCCAAAAAATTAAACTCCCAAAAGGAAGTCATCTTCAAATTTGCTGAGATTATAACTGCAGACAATTAATTTTTTCTTCTTAGTAACTGCGACAGGGGGTTTCATACTTGCTTATAAATCACTTCAGGTAACTACTGTAACTGTAGTTGTGCTATACTACAGGAGTATTTGTAGTTGAGTATATGTAGTTGTGCTATACTACAAGGAATTTATAAATGTTTACGGTCAAAGACTAACTGAATAATCAATCACATTTTGAAATGAACTTAAAACGTTACTAGATCAAGTTCATTGAGTACAAAAAGTGCATAACAAGACTAAATTAGAAATTAAATGCTTCCTGTAGTTACTTTAATAAATGAGTCACAACAAATGTGCTTTGATTCTTTTTTCCTTGTGCTGCACTACAGGAGGAAGGAGGAGACAACCAAATTAAGGTTTGTTTAGTATTACATCTGAACTGTTTGCTTCTGTCTCAATATGAGCTGGGACAATTTGTAATTAGTTTAAAACATGACTCTAAGATCCAGACCTGTTTGCACAAAACCATAGATAAAACAAATCAGTTTATTCAAATTCATACTCCTCTGGAGATATTCTTACATCTCTTTAAAAATTATCTAAACAATTTTCTCTGGGGAAGATTTGTCACTGACACAAATTAAGTCAGTAATAGTAATAAGAGAGCAGGGTGCATCTTAGATTTTTTTTCAAGTAGCTTGCAAAACATTTCAGCACGAGTGACATATTAACAGCACTGTATAAGAATTTACTTTTTACTGCACAAAAGTTAAAGTTAAAGCTGAGTTTCCACTGCAAAAATAAATGGTTCCTGTATAATACTGTTTATGTACCAGTTTCATAAACACTGTTGCCAAGTACAAGACAATACACAGTTTTTTTTTCCAGTTTACTTATTCCAAAGTTAGAGCAATACTCCATACTTCAGCAATTGCAGAAGTCTCAAGCACCATTAGGGGTTGCTCACAAGACCATTTAAAATCAGAACTAACAAATAATAGTTATGCCTATTATTTGTTAACTTCAGCTACAACATAATCAACTTGTACTCTGCCCTAACTGTGTATGTGTTGTGCTGCAACATTTAAACACGTCAGCTTTAATGGTACACTCTAGCTACTATATGCGCTTAGTACTTTCCCCCCCTTTAAAAAGTTGCAAGCAATTTTACATATTGAGAATTCTCCCTCTCCCCCTCCCTGTTCCCAAATACTAAACACTCACACACTGGTTTTTGTAGAAATGCTCTTAAATGATGTACTGCTCTCACTGATTTATTCTCCACTCTGTTCACAAAAGAAAATGACAGCAGATTTGTTTCAAAAGTAGGCATGTGACGCCTAGAAACTTTGATAGTGTTCTGAACTGTTTGTCAAGATTCTTGTTTGAAAAAAGTTCCATCGGCTCTACAGAAAAGACACTTTCCTCAGATTTGATGAAATAACTCTCAATGATATGAATTAATTTCACATCTCTTATACAAGCATACATTAGGATTCAAAGTCAAATCAAAGGAGAGTAATCTAGATCTTTTTTCTGGCCAAAAAGTCACATTAACATATCAACAGGTAAGGGTCTTGGCTGCAAGAGAAGAGCTATGAAGTATTTAATTTCTGGCTGTGATTAAAATCTCACAGATGGGTCAAAAGAAAAAGCAATAATTTCACTGGTGTCTCTTTAATGTAGAGTTTGGACTGAATTGAAAAAAAAAAGCTAATGTAACTATCATTGTATGGCTTGCTTAGAAGTATAATTTCCACATAGGAGGAAGTTATCATTACTTGAATTATTTATAATCTCTTGAAAAAACTGAAGTCATATGATCATCCAGGAATTTCATATACTACTTCAAGTTTTTAAGGAGCTGCTTGTTTCAATACCAGTAAAGAAAGAGAAAATATTAAGAAATTCCATGCACTTTATTTAAATCAATTTAAGGGGGACATACTATTTATTTTTATCCCTTGATAAAGCAAGCATCAGCTTCAAGGCACAACGTTCTATGATTTATGTCATCCCATATGATTTATGTCATCCTACTTTCTTGAATTCTGTTGATTTATTTAATTCAGACTTAGTCCAAGGTCTTAGTCCAAGTTAATGCTGGTTAAAAATAGAAGTTGTATTTTGAACTTGGAATGGGAAATCAAATTCCCTCCAAAGTAATTTCCTTCTCTATTCCAGTATGAACTGCATTTGTATTGATTTTAATGCAAATAAATATATCTCAAATAATCTCGAGAACTCCAAACCATGCTTTCAGTCTTAGCTTTATATTCAGACCATAATCTGAATTGAGATATATGCAATTCAAAAATATAATGAATATGAAAGGAGGGAGGGAAACAGGCATGCATTGCTAGCTTGTCCACATTATCAAATAACCAAGTTATGTCACTGAAAACAGTAAATGTTTAAATGTTTTAATACCATTGGACCATGTTATAAATTATAGGTAATTCTGACAACATAATTATTTTCAGAAGTCAAATGCCTCTGAAACTGATGGCAAATTAAGTCAAAAAGCCAATTTTCAAAATACTTCCAACACAAAATATATTTACAAACAGATGCTCAACATTAAAGATACCTATGTACCTCATCAGCAGGTATAAACAGAGACTTGGAAAGTATCTTTTCAGATACTTCACCATGCAGAATTCCTCCAGGGCATCAATATATCTGATAATTCAGAATACAGAGATAATACACAATAACCTAGAGACATTTGCTCTCAAAGCTATCAGAAATAACAAGTCTCATTCGAAGATATAGTTAACACAATAATTTATTCTTAAATTGCTTCTGTCTACACAGTACTTAGAATAAAAATAGTTATTTGGAAAACAATATTCTTTACTATAAATATAAACCTTTATATATTAAAATATCAGTTATGGCTATTAAAGCAATTTATAAGCAACATTTACAAATACTCTAAAATAGATTTGAAATTGTCCACCCTCCACAAGCTGTTGCTCTACATCAGGCAATATAAAACAATTTTTAAAAGTTACTTACAGCTGTGTTCCATACCTACCTTGTTTTCCATTGTAGATGATATTTTTACACAAGAGATCATTATGACAAAGTACCACTGGTGAACCTAGGTTAGAGAGTCTCTCCTTCATCCAAGCCATTTCATCCTGTAGAATTTGACGACTTGGCACATCTTGTAGAAACCTTTTAGAATTTGAGAACGGTTAAAAAAAGTTTCAAGGATATTTCTTAGAACTTTATGAAGATTATTTTTCTTATTTCGGTGGTGCAAGTTAAAACGTTCTGAGCTCCACAGAGTCTAAATTATCCTTTCACTTTACTTTTTTAAACTAGAGAAGGATACTGAAACATATTCATGTATAAGCTCTGAAGTATTTGTCACAGATAAGAGTTTAAAGTACTTACCTCTTATGCAACTCCTCATCTGCAAATTCTGTTGGTGCAAGAGAGAAGTACTTTCCCATCTTTATCCATAAGTTCGACTTGGGTATCCATCCATTGTGAGCATGAATAGCATGTATTTTAGCAAGCTGTCTTGCTATCAGTCTGAAATACAAGTAATCGAGTTATGGTCCCTTAGTGACCGTTTGAAGTTACGCAATAACAAGTGTTTACGTCTAAGTCCCAAAATTGTTGCAGCACCATGACAGTCATTCACCTTACGAACCACCTCAGAGGCACTGCAACATTCACCTATCCCCCTCCCTCCAATCCCCACAACTGCTGCCCCCTCCCCCATCCTGCCATGTTGGAGTCACTTACCTTGCAAAGATCTGTCTGCTCTCTGCCACAGTTTCTTTGCCTTTGAAGGAGGAGGAGAGAAGGATGATTTCCCTTCCAGTGTCCGGTCGGTTTGCAAATGCTTTTCACACCAAGAGTGAAATGTTCTGGGAGCCATGATCTTGCGCAACTTCAGGAATCCATTCTCTGCAAAAGTGGATGGGTGCCAGAAGTCACTCGAGATCACGACCCCAGAAGATTTCATTCTTGACTCAAAAAGCATTTGCAAGACGATGGGATGCTGGAAAGGAAATCATCTTGCTCTCCTCCTTCAAAGGCAAAGAAACTACAGCAGAAAAGAGACAGAGCTTTGCAAGATAAGTGAGTCCGGCAGGCCAGAATGGGAGGGGGGGAAGCATGAGGTATCTCAATGGCTCAGGGAGGCTTGGGTGGTCTGTTCCATCACTAGCTCCCTCCATGGCCCTCCCCACCCTGAGATACCTTGTGCACTTAACAACCCACGCAATTGATTGGCAAATGCATGGGTAAAAGCAGGGAATAATCACTTTCAAGTTACATTATTCACTCCTAGGAATCCTAGAGTTACAAATGTAATCGGCAGGCTCCATTACATTTGTAACTTGAGGATTACCTGTAAAATGAAAATTACATTAAAAAAATCATTGTAATTACAAATACATTGTTTTTTATCAATCTCGGAACAATGAGAAATCAGTTGACTGTATATTATTAGGAAAATAATAGCACAAAAGAAGGAAATTAGCAAATTATTTTGTTTTAAATGATAAACTCCACAGTACAATGTTATCTTTTTTTAAAAAAAAAACTTGTATATTTGAATGATAGCTGCATGAAAGATGTTGAACCAGAAAGGACTTTAATTCAACAAGATTAACTTCATGGCAGAAAGGTGTGTGTTTTCATGGCTGGAACATCACCTTTTCCATTGTGATAACGTCTATAATGTTCAGAAGGATTAGGTTATGACTGGAACACAAAATTATTCTTCTATTAACTGCATTGCTTCTACTCCAAAAAAGATGATTCTGTATTCTCATCACCTGGCAGCTACCTAATAAAAAAAACTGAACTATAGGCCTGTAAGTTTTTTGCAGAATGCAGATAGCTATAAAGGGAGACAGGTATACAATTTTTCTTCTTGTAAAAGCAGGGGTATTAGCAAAAGAGCGAGGATGATTCACTGTATAATATCCCAATAGTTCTATAAACCACAAAAACCAAACTGATTCTTTGCAGTACTTTTCTAAAGTCAGCTGATTCAATCACCTTGGAAGAAATTATATATAATATATATCATGTTAACCAAGTATATTTTAAAAGACGTATCCCTATGTATGTTCTGGGATAACTTAAAGCAAGCTGGGGCAAATGACTAAGGAAAAATATTCTAAGAAGCTTTGAGTATTATAGAGTACCAATAAAATTCAAGCCAGAAAAACAAAATCAGTGGAAAAATAT
The DNA here is from genome assembly GCA_032468195.1 of Cerberus rynchops. NCBI lineage: Eukaryota > Metazoa > Chordata > Lepidosauria > Squamata > Homalopsidae > Cerberus > Cerberus rynchops. The sequence goes on from JANHFJ010002793.1 coordinate 48,788, forward strand.
GTTAGAATGAGGAAAGTCCTAAATGAGGAAAGTCCTGGCAGATTTGCTAAATCAAATTAAACCTTTATTACAGTTTTTGGACAACAATAAAATTCATAGACTCGTAATTACTAATAAAACTTTCAAAATGCAATAAAATTATATAAAATACAATGTTATTTCAAGATATGGTCTGAATAAAAAAAGCAAAAATATTTGACAATAAAAAAGCTATTCACTCAATTACAAAACAGTACTGCAGAACAAAGGTGACGCCGGAATAATTGTCTAAGATGTTTCATCCATTAAAATCTACATGATTAATTAACTAAGATTTTAAGCTATTAACGAACTGGATTTTAGAATAACTCACTTTTAGGAATCAAACTGATCTCTGAAAATCGGGATAAATTTATTTAACCAAAAAACACTACAAGCATGGTATTGTAGCTAGCAAGCTCTTTGAATAAAATGTGTGTAAAAGAAGAATTCCAGAATGCTTACCGAAATATCTCTGGGTTGCAAACATGTTCTGGATCCAGAGCTTCTCCTTGCATGAACTCATAGCAGAGACCATTGCTGAAGGTGCAGTAAAGTTGGGGTGCACAACCATGGGCTTGCAGCACACGGAAGCTCTTTACTTCCTCTTCTCGGTCAACTAGGAGTTCCGTCTTATTCCCGTAAATCCTAACAAGGACAACATCATCCATTTTTTCATCCACATAACAGCCAATGAGTTTATTTGTGATGCCATCTGTAAATATCTGCAAAGAAAAAGCAATGTTTTCAGTGGTGAAATCCAACCAGTTTTGCTACTGGCTTGGAACGCGCGCGGCTCTGCACAATTCAGGTAAGTAAAAAACAAAAAAAATGAAAAGAATATAAAACAGGAAAGAGCAGGGTGGGTGGGTGGATAGGGCCAAACATCGCCGTTGTTACTGGATCGGCCGAACTGGTGCGACCAAGCTGCATTTCACCACTGAACTTTTTTAGTTTAGTGAAATAGCTGTATATCTTAACCTATCTTAACTGTTACGCTATGTTTTGGTTACAGCCTTTTAAGAAGTTTGCTTGGAAGAATTACCTTTTCCGAGTTCAGAAGGTAAATTCGATTGGGTGGGCCTGACTAATATAGGTAATTCTCATCTTATAACCATTTAGTGACTAAAGTTACAACACCACTGAAAAAAGTGACTTGCGGCTGGTTTTCACACTCACGCCTATTGCAGAATCCCCATGATCATATGATCAAAATTCGGGGGCTTAGTAACTGGCATTTATTTATGACAGCTGAACTGTCCCAGGGTCATGTGACTGCCATTTGTAGCCTTCCCAGCTGGCTTCCAACAAGCAAAATCAATGGGGGAAGCCAGAGTTGCTTAACCACCATGATTCACTTAACTGTGGCAAAGATTATAAAATGGGTTGCAACTCACTTAATGGTCTTGCTTGGCAACAGAAATTTTGGACTCTAAATGATCACAAGGCAAGGATTAACTGGGAGACTTTAAGTCATTTATTAACCAAAATTGCATGCTAATCAGGAAAGTAAAAACAAAACAATTTCCATGCTCTTCCCAAGATGGATATGGATACATTTGCATAATCACTAGTATTATGCTTAACTTGTTTAAGACTTTTCTCAACCAATAAAAACAACCCACTCTGTGGGATACAGAACAGCTGAGTAAAATTACTTCCTAATTTAGCGATGTCTCAGTTAAATTTAAACATCTTTGTGAATGATGGCACTTTAGAGTCCAGTTTATCATACAATTTATTAGTCTAATAGAATAACCATAACTCAATAGCAACAAATGTAATTAAAGAAAGATTCACTAAGTGTGAAAGTATGCTGTCAAATAAAGAGAATTGTTTTATTAAGAGCAAAAATGAGTACCAGTAAATAGAACAACAAAAGAACAAAGAAAAGAATGCTAACAACAAAGTCATTAGGCAAGGAAGAGAATGTAGTGAAATTCAATACTTGAATCAAACATAAATCCAATATCAGTAAGTTTTAATGCATTGGCTTTCAGTCAGCCCATTAACAAATTTAGATATCTATTCAAGAGAGCCTTATTTAGTTTAGATGAAAAGAAATAACATCAGGAATCATCAAGAAGCTGATAATGCCACATTCCAAAACTTAGGACTATATTCTCTTCTCCAGTGGTTTCACTAAACACAACCATGTTCCTAACTGAATTGTAATGGTTCACTTAACAACAGTGGCAAGAAAGGTCATAAAATGGGGTAGAACACATTTAACTGTCTTGTTTAGCAATAGAAAAAGAAACTTGGGGCTCAATTGTGGTCGTTAAGTGGAAGACTACCTGTACTCTATCTGCTTAACATAGAACATGTTTATAACATTTTTGCAGAATGTATTCCAGTATCTCTTCCCCACGCCCACCCCCGGCAGTTAGATATTTTAGACAGCAGAGGCTGCTGTGGTACTTTTCTGACTATCCCAGTACTATGATGTCAGCAAATCCAAGTGCGAGAAGTTCAAGAAATGGTTGCCAGGAGAGAATATTAATAGAAGAGGAAATAATGGGTTGCTGGTATAACCTGCCTCATGAAACATCAATCCTGACATGCCCCTATCTTTAAGCTACAGATAGCAAGCATTTCCATATGAACTTGGCTATTTCACACAGAGAAAATATAATTTGTTTTCTCCCTTATTTAAGATAATAGAATCCCAGGCTTTATCATGGTTATTCTTTTGTTGAAATGTCCTAAGTATGAATGAGCTACTTACAACTACTTAACCATATTTAGTAATTAGTACATTCCAATAAGCTATATAAGAAACATAGTCTCTTCTGCCTCCAATTAGTTCAAATTCTTCATTAAATTTCTACACAAGAGTTTGGCATTAGCCCAAGTCAATCAAGTAACACTATCTTTCTTCGTGGCTCTAGTATATTGAATTCTAACTACATTTTATTTTTACTATTGCACTGCCACGGCAGCAATGATGTTGGGAACTACACATGCAGAAATTATATGTAGAAATGATTTCCGCATATCAGAAAGAAAACCTATCTCCTCCTGATAAAATTGTGATGCCTATCTATCAAATCATAAATATAGGTCCTAATTAGGATTGGTTTAAGAAATTAAATGTGCAATTATGTTTCACTTGGATGCTTATGTTCCACATTTCGTATAGCATACCATAGATTTATGTCAATTAACAGAGTGAAAAAAAGCTTACAAATGAAGTCTTGTCTTCAAAAATAATTTTACCCAAAAATGCAAAATTACAGCTAAAGATGCTTGCATCAAATGAACTAGAAACTACTAAACTCATTATATATAATATATATATATACATGCATTTAAATTAATATTTCTAGCATTTGCTGCCTATCCAATAAAAATAGGATGGTCATGTTACAAGAAACCCTTCTTGCAGCGTCAGTGACAGAGCACCTGGACAGAAAACGTCCGCTATAGAGCTTTTTTGAATTATCTTAATTCTGAAACAAAGATGCCCTACCCCTCTTGATGTACTAGAACACGGTCCAGATCTGTAGCTCTTCTTCAGGGATTATACAAGATGTTCCCCAGGATGGAGAGGGGTGCTTAGTGAACCAGTGTTACTCACCAAATTGTTTTAAGTCTAATTATTGTAACTGGAAACTTACAGTATTAGCTGCTCAGCACCTTTGGGCTGAAAAAACTATCCAATTTCTATAGAGTCAGTCAGTCAACTTACAATCACAACTCAGCCCAAAATTTCTGTTGCTAAGCAAGACAGTTAAGTGAATTTTGCCCCATTTTACGACCTTTCTTGCCACAGTTGTTAAGTGAATCATTGCAGTTACTACAGTAGTAACATTGTTATGTGAACCTGGCTTCCTCACTGACTTTGCTTATTAGAGGGTCATAAAAAGTGATCATATGACCCTGGGACACTGCAATTGTCATAAATGTGACTTATTTTTCAAGTGTCTGAATTTTGATCACATGACCATGAGAATGCCACAACAGTTGTAAATGTTAAAAATGGTCATGTCATTTTTTCAATGTTGTTTTAAATTCGAACAGCCACTAAATGAATTGTTTTAATCCCAGGACTACCTGTATTGCCCATCTCACCTGCCTGACTCCAACCACCTTTACACCAACAAACCTTTACAAATAAAACATAAATGAATAATTCGTTTTTAAACTATGTTCTCAGTTTGTATGTGTGCATATGGATAAATTCCCTATGCATCAGGACCAAAAATTGCAGTGACATCATAAGATCAAGGCCAACTCTGTGGAATGCAAGTTTACAAGTAAAATTGGTACTTTCTTAAGGTTCTTATGCTCCCATTCCCGTCTTTATATTGCAGTTTCTGGCCTAACATTTTCCTGCTGAAATTTAGCTCTAATGGTAATGTGAATTAGAATTACTTTGAGATTCTTAAAGGCTGCTTTTCTTTGGAGTGTTTTTAAAATAAATAAATCAATAAAACTTGCATCTCATCTTGTGTTAATTCATCCTTAACCAAGGAGTTTATTATAATATTGGAATTGAAAGGTCATTTGCTCAAGCCATTCTCTTTTCCTTAAGGCTCCTTAATAACATCTCTTCCATGCCATCAAGAATCTTAACAGCTCCTATGATCCTTGCAAACCATTTTTTTCTACGTGTACACTATCATTAAAAGGGTGAACTCCTGTCCTGCCAACCTAGTAGTTCAAAAGCACGCAAAAGCAAATAAATAGCTATCACTTCGGTAGGAAGATAACAGCACTCCATGAGGTCATGCTGGTCACCTGACCACAGAAATGTTTTCAGACAGGGATGGCTCAATGGCCTTGAAACAGAGAGGAGCACTGCCCTTCCCCCATAATCAGCAAAGACCAGTGGAGTAAAATCCTTCACCTTTTTGTCTCTATCATTACTCAATACAAAGCCACATTCATTGATGGATTTCCTTTGTGCATCAAATCTAAAAACATGAAAGCCAGCTGGGTGACCTTAGACCAGTGTCAGTCCAACACACCTCACAGGGTTGTTGTTGTTGCTGTGAGGAAAATAGGAGGAAGAATGAATATTAGGTATGCCCTCAGTTATTTATAAAAATAAAGGTGGGATACAAATAAATGTATCACATCTCATGTAGTAATTGACTCATGTGTAATACAACAGTAGATCCTAGACTGCAAAGCAGCTATGATGATGTAAAATACAAGTCAGTACAGTCAGCAACATGTACGCTATTAACATATTTTCTATCATTTTTCTTGCCCTAAGCATATATCTGTTTATAATAAGTAACAGGCATGTCAAAGATTGTCAGTCTTTAGTCACAAACAATATTTTTTAATTAATTCACTTAAATGCTTTGTAAATGTTTAGATTTATAGCTTAAAATACTTTAAATAAGATACCAATGTTCATTATTAAGATATGTTAGTATAATGTAGAAGTGTATTTTATAGATTTTGAAACACTTCATTGTGGTATTTGTAAGTTCCTGACAAGGGCCAGTAAGAAACTTTAAAGGTACAAGATATACACATAGCGTACCTTTATATCTGTATAGCGTGTGTGTGTGTGTGTGTGTGTGTGTGTGTGTGTGTGTGTGTGTGTGTGTGTGTGTGTATATGTGTGTGTAATTTGATAGATTTTCAACAAAACTATAACCTTATCAAAATTAAAGCACAGTGTAAATATTTGACCTAAACGAAAAAAAAGTTTGTAAACGTATTTAAAGTGATTCAATGATCCATGTTGAGTTGTAGGAAAACCTACAAGGATACAGGTTTCCACCATTGCTTTAAGTACATTATTTCTTCTTTGTTTATTGTGAACCTCAACTTTGTGATGACTTTCAGTTCCTTTTGGCAGAACACAGCTACAATTACAATATGCAACCTATTTTTCTATCATTATATTATTTAAATGTTTTTAAACATTTAAAAGTGTGGTCTAAAATCTAGCTGAAACCAGTAAAAGAATAGGTAGTGCCCAAGCTCATAGTAACACTAGGAATCCTAAACTGATATAATTTAGTTATCCTTTTCCAAAGCAACCACATTCATTATCACCTATCACACATTTCTACTTGGTATCTTTTTCTAAATATGGTCATTGAGGCACAGAAGCAATTACCACTGAAATGGCAATATGAATGAACAAATGCAATTAAAGTTGGAACAAATGTCTGCTTGTAAAAGGAAGTACAAATGTATCTATTTCAAACATACCCAAACTTATACATGTTCAATTTTTAGATGTAAATGAAAGCTATTGTTTCAGATGTTCCAGGGCTTAAAATCAACAGGAAAAATGTTTTGGCCTATGGTATATGCTTTATGAAGTTTTACTTTCCTTGAGAGCACCCTAATTAAATTGTTTTTAGCACTTAACAAATAAATGAAATCAGTGGTCTCTATAATACACAACATGGGTATTCATGTTGTGTATTATATTTCAGTATATTTGATGGTTAATTGAGTCACTTAAAGTCTATTAATTAAAAATATTTTGTATTCTCAAAAAGGTTCTACAATTTTGATATCAAAAATTCCGTAAATGTTTTGAAACAATGTGGTTAAAAAACAAGTCATTAAAAGTTACCATTTTTAAAAATGTGTGTATCTGCATAATTTTTGTTCTCTATGAACATTTATAATAAACCTTTTTCCCAGAACCTGAAAACATTTTACTGTAAACTCTAATTATATTGTTTCAGTTTTATTATGCATTATTTTTAACTTTCAAAATATAATTGCTATCTAAAATAGATTATATACCATTTAAAGTTTTGTTATTATTTTAACACCAATATGAAATTTTATTGAGAACAAGCCACATTTTAGAGACATTTTTTACATGTAGTACAAAAGAAATTAGATAAGTGAGGTTCCTTGAAAAGCAACTGAAGGAGAGAATACAAGGCTACATTAAGTCCCTCGGGAGAGGGGCGGTCTATAAATGTAATAAATAAATAAATAAATAAATTTACGTCAGTCATTTTCAGGCTATGAGAGGCTAGGAATGCAGCTTTCGTCCATACAAGGCACATCGGCAAGAAATGAAATGTTAGTGGAACACAGGTGATGGCCTAAGCTTGTCCAGGTGCTTAGCTCCTGGATGGACACAGCTACCTGGTATCTCTGGAAAGGCCAACATTTTATTTTGAGGTAAAATAATTATTGCAGTAAGCATTGTAATATATACTCCATTTCTATACCATTATAACTACGGTAATATATAGAGGGATTCATTTTTGTGGAGACATTGATGCTCTCTGAGCTTGTCTGCCTGCAGATGTTTCATTACCCAATTATGTAATATCAAATCACCAAGCCCAGAGAGCACCAAGGATTCCATAGTTCAACCCTAAACTACACACATTCTCTCTTACCGGAGAGACTCATCTGCATCGAAGACCTATTGAAAGAAAGAAATCCGGCAACTCTGCATTCTTCATCATTC
>JANHFJ010002795.1:190268-204367 GCA_032468195.1 Cerberus rynchops
AATAAATAAATAAATAAATAAATAAATAAATAAATAAATAAATAAATAAATAAATAAATAAATAAATAAATACCTTGTGTAACCATGGAGCAAAACAGCCATCTAAAATATGTATTTGTGTGGCACAATTATGTCTATTTTACATCCATCAGAATACTTTCTTTTTAAAGTCATACTTGTGAACAAACAGGTCAAATATTGTTGATTGTGAGCAGGGGGAGATGATTAATCCAGATGAAGTCATGCAAAATAATAGAATGTGAATTGTATGAGTAGTGGTATGACTCACCACATTCCAAACCCTTTCATAAAAAGTCTTGTTACATTTAACTTTTCAGTGCCTATTTTTACTTGGCAGAAGTGAAGTACAGTAGCTAAGGAAATACAGCTTCATATGAACTTATTTTTCCCATCATGCCTCCTATATTCGAGCTACCAAAACATGAACTTTTGTAAGTAGGTCTGGCATTATATATTAGTCTGGCTTTGTAAAAATTAACGGGAGGAAAGCCAGCCGGTAGTTGCAACAAGTCTGACACTACAGGATGCTAAAATTCATTTATTTGGTTTTTTCTAATCTTTCCCACCCTATTAGAAGAGGGAACAAAATATCTTTTTAACAATATCAGTCAAAATTCTCGATAGTAAATTATCGAGAAAATAATATTACAGCCAGTCATTGATTCAGATTTGCAGGGCAAGGCCCTGATTTGGAGCACAAGCACACAGCACCTGTATGGCACATTTTAAATCACATGCCTTTCCCCTGAATCTCACAGCAACTGTGCAAACTCAGGACAAAAAAAGAGATGCAGCTGTTCAAAGTTGTTTCCAACAGATGCTGTGTATGTGTGATCAGAATTTTATTTGCCTTTTGAATCCATATTGTTGACCAGCCTAAGTAAACAGTAGAAATATTTGTTCATTAGATCTGCGTTGCCCCACTCTCCTTGATTTCTTCCAGAAGCTCAGAATGGTACCTAGAGGGGATGCCCCCCCCTCTCCATTTTCATTTTCTCTCCATGACAACCAGTCTGTCAACTAAGCTGGATCAAGAGAGTGACTAGCCAAAAGACAGCCAGTGACAGGGTGACAGGATTGTACCACAAACTCTGTAACTCGCTCCTGATGGATCCCTAGAGAAAAGAAAGCTAGTAGGAATGAAGTCCAGCTATTACTCATCCTTGCTCAGAAATGACAAAACAAACAGTGATGGGGAGAAAGCAGATGTGCTTCTTTTCACAAACACATGATATGACTGTGGAACATCTTTAATCTTGATCTAACTTTAAAAAAAACAACAACACTGAGAAGTTTACAATGACAACAGGTGGCTTTTTTAAAAAAACAAACAATAAAAGCTTGATTCCTGGAATGACCAGGACACCAATGAAATAACATTTTGTACATACCATACATTTTTTTCCTCTAGGTTTTTAATCAAAAACATTTTCCCTCCCCCACATGCACAGTTCAGTAGAAGAGACTCCCCCTTATTTTTTCATGCCTAGTTATTGCTAAAGGCCAGCCTGAAATAGGGGAAATAATTTTAAGGATGCTAAACAGGACTGCAAAGCCTCCAAAGGGTTATATGTCTGCTCCATACAGAAGCTGCTCTGATAAAGTAGGTAATGATACCAATCTAAAACAAGAGGGCAGTGGGATAGCTGTGCAAAACAACAAAATGTGTTTTCATCAGATTTACAGTGAGGCTTTTGTCCCTGACATCAGAGCAGGGACAGTGTTCTGCTGTCAGATTGGTTATATTGTGTTTCATTTCAAAATGGGTTTCTCTTTATTTTCTAGTAAATTTATGTTGGGAGCAATGTGAGACTCAGGGTGCTGAAGGATGCTGAGTCATGACATCAATTTTAGAAAGTGTCCTTCATGAAAACAGCAGAACAGTTGGTGCATTTTGACTTTTTAATCAAGTTAATATCTTCTGTAGAAAAGAGAGGAGCAGCAAAGAGGCTGTAAGCCACACAGGACTGGGATCAGCAATTTACCAAGGACTCATTTTGCATGTTTCCTTTTGAGTTAGGGCTGTCTGACTGCACACATTATAATACAGAGTAAAGGGATTTAAGAATCACGGATGAGTCTAAACTAGCATTTTGCTGAAATCCTCAAAGAAAGCAAAAAACTTAACCTAGAGGACGAAAACCAAATCTTATGAGCCATCAAGTGACCTCTTATATGTTTGGGGACTACTGATCTTTGAAAAAAAAATCACCAGGAATAGAGGAATCATCACAAGTTCTACATAAAAGTGTTCAACATTTTTTACTATACGAGACATTCTTAGATCAGCCAGGAAGGTAACAATTTGGCTACTTTTTAATCAGCTCAGGGTAGTCAGCTTCTTTTCTGGGTAGTCAGTTTTTATAACTTGTGGTGGACTGGGAACCTAGAGTATGATGTATTCACCACAAGTACAATCTACTTATGTATATTGCTGAATTTGCAATAATTAACTTTAATTTGTACCCCTCCCCCCCAAACATATTAGCTGTGGTCTAGAAGAGCAGCCATCCTAAACACAGGTCATCATTCAACAACAGCAATGGGAGAGGGGGAGTCAAAATGACAGTGTCACACTACCTAAATTTATTTCTGAGGGCTATTTGAAAATATATGCAGGTCTGAAGGAACACAAATACATCTTTCATTTTTAAAATTTTATTTAAAAACCATCTCTCTTACTAAATAGCACATTTCTGTTAGATATCCAGATGCTTGCTTTAATATAACTAGGTGAAACAACCTCCAGAAATCCTGTACCGTAATAACAATCCAATATTTCTTTGAATTTAAATTTAATTTTAAAATATGTCTCATTCACTGGCTTTCAATGTTCTTTGCTTTTTCTGCATAATATTCAAATTACTGCTAACCAATGTTACATTGATGGATTTTTCAACATTCACTATGGCCATCTGCAGAAATAGAAATTGAAAAGTGCCTGGGCAGTGAACTGTACAAAAAATCTTTATAATTCTCAGCCAAGAGAACTGTGATTTATCTACTCATTGGAAACAAGCTGTTTGAAATGCTAAACATTAAATAATTTGAACAAACTATTCATAACAAGTCCCTGGTGATAATAGAACAAAAAAGAAAGCACCCAATGCATTTAGATTAGGCTAAGTTCCCTATAACCAAATGGATTGCTTATTGCCCCTTCGTACCTCCCAAAGTATCTCCCAGAAAAAAAAATGGACCCAAAAGATATAAAGGTCTATGGACAACATCTTGGCTTTTTTTCTGATTTTGTAACAAGTTACTCTCCACAATGAAAACTTATCTTTAAATTATTCTCATTCCTCTCCAGCCTCAGGTTAGATAAAGTCTTGCTTAAGGTACTTTTTCAAGAGGCACCTGGACTTTCTTGTTTTTCTCTGAAGATATTTTGCTTCTCATCCAAGAAGCTTCTTCAACTCTGAAGAAGTTTCTTGGATGAGAAGCAAAACGTTTTCAAAGAAAAATGAGAAAGTTCAGTAGCCTCTTTGAAAAAGAACCTTTGGACAACCATGACCTGAATGAGAATCTCCATAGACATTTGCTTATGGATTATAAGGGAAGGAAGGAAGGTTTAAGTGAGCCAGGCTGTGGCCCCAACAGTACCTTAGAATAACTCTTCCACTAATCCCATAGCAGTAGCTTAATTCTATATAATAATCCAACATGAGAGCAAATTGCATTTTTTGAAGGCCACCAGGTTGTTTAGGTCACCCAAAAATAGGGCCACCATACAGCTAGTCATTGACTTATGACAATTGAGCCCCAAATCGCTGGAGCTTAATGAGACAGTTGTTAAGTGAATTTTGCCCCATTTCATGTTCTTGTTACAGTTGTTAAGTTAGTAACACTTATTAAGCAAATCTGGCTTCCCCTTTGACCGCTTGTGAGAAGGTGGGAATAGGTTATCACACGACCCCTGTAACCATCACAAAGTTGAACCAGTTGCCAAGCATCTGAATGTTGATCACATGACCATTGGGATGCTGCAACAGTCATAAGTGTGAAAAACAGTCATACAACGCTTTTTTCAGTGGCATAACTTCAAATGCTCACTAAATGAACTATAGTAAGTCAAGGACTACCTGTGTGTGGAATGCAAGGATTCGAATAGCCACCAGATGGCAACAAAGAAAGTCTTCTGCACCTGTTCAAAGGCTATCTGTTTTTGTTTTGTTTTGTTTTAATTTTGTGTGCATCCTTGATATCAACCAATCAATCCGAATAGAGCTGGAAGGGACCTTGGAGGTCTTCTAGTCCAACCCCCTGCTGAAGCAGGAGACCCTATACTATTTCAGAGAAGTGGCTATTCAGTCTCTTCTTTAAAAACCTTCAGTGATGACGCATCCACAACCTCTGAAGGCAAGCTATTCCACTGGTTAATTGTTTTCACTGTTAGGAAGTTTTTCCTTCATTCCAGGTTGCTTCTCTCCTTGATCAGTTTTCATTCATTTTTTGCCTTCTGGTGCTTTAGAAAATAAGTTGACCCCCTCTTCTTTGTGACAGCACCTCAAATACCAGGACATTGCTATCGTGTTACCTTTAGTTCTTTTCTCTAGACTAGCCATGATCTCAAATATTATCCTGTCCTGAACTGCTCAGCATACCATAACACTGAAAGTAACATTTTATTTTAGAAACAGTGTGGTGCGCCCCCATCATTCCTGAAATATGGTTTAGTCAATTGTTTCTTAAGCTCTAGTTATTATAACTCTTCCTCTGGAATATGTCACTACAAAGATATGTGAACAAACATCTTTCCAAGGGAAGATGACAAAGTGACCCTTAGGATCTGTAGTCAGTAAAAACAAAATGCCATCAGCTATGTCTGCCTCCTGCCCAACTTCCTCTCCCCAATTATATATCTTCCTCGTGGTGTATTTGACATGATTATCAAGGAAAATCTTAAATATGACAGACTTACCCAACGATTTTAAACTTTCTAATCTGTGCACTGTATTTTACATTGCTCCTTGATAAATGTTTGAAATGCACTGGGAATAAAACATTTATAAAAAAAAACATAACAGCTGCTTTTCTGCCCTCTTTGAGATGAATTTTGTAACTGCCAAAAGCAAATCATTTCCCCTCAAATTTATTTCTTCCTGCAATTTCTTCATATCTAACTCTAGGTCAGGGACACATAACCCATTGTCCTGGAATGCTTTGGGCCTTAGAAAGCTTTGGGCATTCTTTACAGCCTTTGCCAAAGTTGCTGCTGAAATACAATTTTTAATGTGACTGAAGGGTAAAATATTAAATACATGGTGAGTATTAAATTAAAGTTTAATTAGTAGAATGTAATTTTAAATTGCATTGATTTGAATTAATTTTGTTTTTGTTCAAGCCCACTTTGGGGAATAGGCTCTCAGCATGGAGTGGTTATGCACTATGATCAAGATTTATATAGAGCTAGATGTCTGGAAATAATACTACCTTGTATAAACCATAAAAGGTTTATGATGTTCAAATGATACAGTGAAGAAGTTCTCAACAAATTCTAACTAAAAGTCTGTAGTTCTTGTTTTGCAGTTGTCCCATGCATGATGCATATATCCATACAGTGGCACAGTGGTTAGAGTGCAGAACTGCAATACTGCAGTACTTCTGCTGACTGCCAGTTCAAATCCCACCAGGCTCAAGGTTGACTCAGCCTTCCATCCTTCAGAGGTGGGTAAAATGAGGACCCAAATTTGGGGGAGGGGGGCAATATGCTGACTCTGTAAAGTGCTTAGAGAGGGCTGTAAAGCATTATAAAGCGCAATGTAAGTCTAACTGCTATTGCTATTTATGAACTGGATGATCTGAGCCCCTGTCCTTGGTGCCAGACCCCCAGCAACAAGAGCCCACCTCTCATTCCATTGCTTTTGTTAGACCATCTGCTGCCTAAGAAATGTTCTGGGAAAATAAAGGTACAGGTGAGAAGAAAGGTACATAGATACACCACTGACAGGGGGGGGGAGCATTTAAGGAAAGATTCCAGTTTGTGCCTTTATTGGGCAGTTAACCTTTTTTATTCACAGAACTTCACCGAGGGTCCAGGTAGTATCTTCTTGTTTTGTAGCCCTCTTATGTTTTCCACATTTCTTTTCTTGTCTTGCCATAGAAAATCTTTTAAAAAAAAAACAAAAAAACCTTGGCCTTTTGATTGATAGCATGAGAAGCTTATTTGTCTGGAAATAGCTGCAATGGGAGACCTACCACATACCTGAATAACTTCAGTTGAAATCAATAGGACTTCAAATGAAATCAATAGGACACTTGACTTTGAATTGTAGCTAGGGAAAAGGATGGATATATTGTTCTTGTTCTCATTAAAATGCCCTTGGAAGTCTTCTCCTTCTATGTGTCAGGCTAATGGCCATCTATTCCATCACATCCCAAGAGTAACCCTCCTGATCACCAGCCTCCCAAGCAGGGAAGGATGATAATAGCTCTCCCATGTTTTTAGCTTCCACATTCTACACTGAAAAATGTATAGCCTCCAAACAGGGAGGGGTGGGTAGTATACTCTGTTCTATACAACCCTTGCATAAAAGAAGCGGCACTCTTATAATGGATTAAGTTGCTCAACCTTTGCTCTGGGGCCTAGAAAAATATACCTTAATGAGCAAATATTTTCATTTGTAACTGAATTATGATTTCTTTTTTAAATGACAGGGATTCCTACAAATAGGATTTTTGTATCCACTAAGAATACTCAAAACAGGGCTGGAAACGTGAAGGGGTACATAATTTTTCAGATATTTAGGGTATGTTTGAAAAAGAAGTAGCAATAGGAGCATTTCCAGATGAGGCTTAATATATAGATTCATAAAATGGAAAACATATTTTGTTTTGAGTTCAAAGGAAAATACCTTAAAATCGTCTGCATTGTGACAGAACAGATCTTTAAAAGCATCCTATATGTTCCTTATTCTTTTAGAATAAAAACTTCAAATGTTTCATATATTCTGGACGTAGAGAATAATGGAAATATGGTATCAATGTCAATATTTTCCACAACATTTGGTGGAGTAGCATTTGTCCATATTGGCTGAAATTTGCAGAAAATCTGGCATGATTTTAAAAAAATGAAAACAAGAAATGTCTCAGACCATTTTAACTGACAGAGCAGAAAATTCTCTGATTTGATACTGGGGTATTGAATCCAATTAAAAATTAGCCAGCATCTCTTAGTTTAAACATTCTAGCCATTGTTATAATAGATTTATTTGAAATATTTCCTTCAGGGGCTCAAGGTAACATAATAGCATATTTCCTCCTATTTTCTTCCACAACAACCTCTGAGGTAGGCTGGGCTGAAAGAGAATTGGTCCAAAGCCACCTAGAAAAGTTTGGATCAACTTAAACCTGTTTCACCTCAACATTTTAACAGTTGCAGCATGCTATATCAATAAATGTTGCCAAACTTTCTGTATGATGGCCACAAAATGGACTATTGCCTTGAGGCTGTAAGGTTCTAGATAGGGAGGAGCAGGCTTAAACTCAACCATAGCCAGATCATGGCTTGTCCTGTCCATGGAGATTCTCCATCATCCAGGACATGGTTGTCCCAAGGGTGCTTTTTCAAGAGGCAACTGGACTTTCTGGTTTTTCTTTGAAGATGTTTTGCTCTTCATCCAAGAAGCTTCTTGTCCTATAGAAGGTGAATTGCTCCAAAAATTCATCATCTCCCTCTCAATGAAGAATCCCAGTCATCCAGGTAGAGATCATGGAAGTTGACTCATGGCAACTGGACTTCTTTTCTTGTTAGTTCAAAGATTTCACTGCATATCCTATTAGCTTCTTCAGACTAGCTGAAGAAGCTACTTGGACAAGCAGTGAAACATTATGAAGAACAGAAGTCCAGTTCCAGACATCATTTCTCTCACAAACATACTTTAAGGAGGCTGAGAAATGGGAAAATTAACATTTCAACAACCATTCAGAAAACAGATAATCTTCTAACCACTACTACTTGAAACAATTGCAGATTGAATTGATTCCTGAGCAAAACAAACTCTCAAGACACATTTTGTTTCCAGAATGTAATGTTCAAATTGGCTCTTTTGAGCTCAAAATAATTTGTACTCAAATTGTATTGCATACGCTTTATTTAATGTGCGTTGGCCATGCTCTCTTTACTCAAATTTTACAGCATATGCAGATAATATTGCTATCTTTATGCTTTTAGATTTTGATTTCTCAATAATTATACCATATGATCCTCATGCAGAAAATCCAATTTTTTAAAAGAAAGAAAGTCTGCAGGTGTAGATAATCTTTTTTTAAAACTATTTTCTCTTTTCAAGGTTCCTCCTGCTGCTTTTGGCCTGATTAATTACCTCTTCTCTCCACTGCAACTAATGTGATTGGTCCCTAATTATTTTCAAAGGTTTCTTTAGAATGGGGGTGGGAGAACGGAGGTGGGGAAAAAACATTTGATTCTATGTTTCTTCATTGTATTTCCCCCCCAGAATTTCTCCAAATAAGTACAACAGGAAGCCCTGCTACTTGTTGTGAAACAACAAAGGAAATCATGCTTTGAACTGCAGTTTTCTCCTCGCTTGGTTTATTTTCAGCACTGGAGCAAGCAAGGGAAAAAAAATGTTCACAGCAGCAAGAATAAAGGGAAAAAAATAGAAAGGGGATAGCATAGAAATTAAGCATCTTGCCATGCATTTTTTTTAAATTGACTAAAAAACAGGATAACTGGGTGTTGAAAGCTATTCGAGAAGGTGGCAATAGCAATAGCACTTAGACTAATATACCCCTCCATAGTCCTTTACAGCAGGGATCCCTAACTCCTGGGCCATGGACTGGTACTGCTCCTCAGTCTGTTGGGAACTGGACCATGCAAGTGGCGGGTGAGCGTGAGAAGCTTCATTTGTGCATGTGTAGGAGCTAGGTTCTACATGCAAAGCCATTGCCTCCCCACCATTGTAGCCACCACTGCTGCTGAAATTCTGTAATGTGAGAAAGGTTGGGGAACCACTGCTTTATAGCACTCTCTGAACAGTTTACAAATGTCAGCATATTGCCCCCAACAATCTGGGTCCTCATTTGACCAACCTTGGCAGGATGAAAAGCTGAATCAACCTTGTGCCACAGGCTGGGTTTGGGTTTTTTTTGTTTTTTTTGTTTGTTTGTTGTTGTTGTTTTTTGGGTTTTTTTTGTGATGCAACTTCACTGTAATGTACTGGTAAAGCACCAATATCCTGACAACTCACTAATAAACTAACTGTTGCCTACTACACGTGAACTAGACTAGGTGAAGCTTGATTTGTCTTAGGGCCAAAATGTTGATAATTATACAATAAATGCTACTAGGAGCTGATTAAATATTTTTCCAACCTTAATAACCAGCTGTGCTGGTGGGGATGAGAGCCATGATGAAGGGAGAAGAAATGCTTCCTTTTGTGTCTACTGTTCTTTTTGCTACTCCCAGCTGCTATTTAACTCCAGTGAAAAGCTCCCATTGATGCCAAAAGCAGCTTCCATTCCATCTCATAAAAGACAAACTTTTTTTAAAAAAAACCTCACCCACCATCTTGCCTGCTCCTCTATGCCATGGGTGTCAACCTCACAGCGTCATGTTGCTGTCACATGACATTTCACAACGTTTTTTTCCCTTCATGGATCTGGGGTGGACATGGCCTGCACGTGAGGCATCCAGCCTGCAAGCCACCAGTTTGACACTCTTGCTCGCTGCTAAATTCTTGATTTGTTTGAGGACTGAAAAGGTTTTTCATTGAAAAAAATATCCATTTAGTATCATATCTTTATATTTTTAAATCAGAATAGCTGTCAGAATAATTTTGTGTGATTTATTTAAGAGACAAAGTGTTTTCCTGAAGTAAAGTAAAACACTGGTATAGCACTCTATAAAGCTATAAGCAATACCAGACAGACATCAACAACATTGCATTAATTCATCCATCCATGCTTTTGCAGAAAAACCCATTGAACCTTTTCCCAATTCTGTAATCTTAAAAACTGGGCAGTCAGTGAAATCGAGCAAAGGCAAATAAGTAGAACTCAAGGAGACAAGACTCAGATGGAAAAACAACCTATGTGAGAAACCACATTCAGCATATAAGCATCCATTCCTAACTGCAATGCATTACACATTTTGTGACTTGCCAATTGATCTGCAGACACCTCTGGTTTAGCAGCTACCAACCCGTCCTCTCTCTAATTTCCATGTGTTCAGCAGGAACATTTATAGCAAGCTTCTACTCGCTTGATTTTAATGTGCATAAAACCCTCTGTGAGATTCAGGAGACTGACAAAGCAAAATTCCTGACTACATAAAGATTTATATCTACCTTTAAGTAATACAAAACAAAAACAAAAATCCTACCCACTCAAGAAAGAGATTTTTGGCAAGCTACCCAGTAGTCTAACATAGAGCACCCTATCCTCCTTACTTGTATTGATCTATCCTATTCATCCATAGCATATTGTATTTAATATACAATATATGTAAATACAATGCAATATGGTATTTAATTTTAAAATACATGTGTGCTGCTTTTCATTTCCGGGAAGAAAATTGTCTACACTCCTATGTCTTCTGTACTTCCAAGGAATCACCAACATCTATTCAGTAAACAAACACCTTTAAAAAAAAAAAAGCAGACAAAGAACCAGTGGGATCTGCTTTGATCCAATAATGATAATAGATGATGGATTGGTTGGAAATTAACTAAATTGCTGTCTCTCCTGATGTGCCAAAAACCACAGAGCAAGCTTCCTACAGGCTGCTGGATACTTATAGCTCCACAGCATGCAGGGAGAAGCTGGCTCCTATCATTAATTATTGAGTGTTTCATTTATGCCTCATAAATAAGAAACTCAAGTGAAAATGTTAGATGTCAAATCAGTTTGGTAGCATATAATGCCATCCTGGATGTTCTATCTCTCTCTTAATTTTAGCATTATAAAAGACAACTGCAGCAGTTCTGAATAATAATCAAGAATTAGTTATTCTTTTCCAATACATCCAATTTTATCAACCTAAAATGGACAAAATTGTATTTATCCAATTTAGATACCATCTTATTCACAGACTTTTAAAATGATATCCAGAATCAACAAATCTCCTATCAATGAATCTATACACTAATAAAACTGTCAAGTCTATCTGTTTGTAACCTTTAGTTGGATGCATCAGTGTATCATAGGGCAACCATTTTTGAACTAAGTATCTTCAATGGCCTAACATACAGAATCCTAGGACCCATTAGTTCCATGGGAATGAAATTTGGGGAAGTTGTGGTTGCATCAGCACCAGTTAACACACCAAGGTCAGTCACAGTCACATGATGGTTATTTCCAACATTCCCTGACTTTCCATGAGTCAGTGGAGAAGCCAGCAGGAAGTGTAAACTCAGTCATGATTCCCATCACTCTTCCAGCTTTGCTTGTGAGAACCTGGCAGAAAACGTCATCAATGGGGAAGCAGACAGGGACGGTTGCAAGTTGCCTGGATAAATCTCCCAGCCTCCCCAACCTCTCTATGCTCAGGCTGTGCTAGTCACTCACACTTCCCAGCACACTCTCTTTGATCTGTGCAACATCTCTTGTGCACCTTGCACACCATTCCTGACCTGTGCTGCATCCTCACATGCTCTCCCCTTGGAGATATGCCAGGAAGGAAAGTGGGGGTACAGTTTTCCTGGTGATCCACAGCTCCCTTTATTTGAGAAGGGAAAGTGAAGCTACCTTAGAGAAAGATAAAATGTAGCTTCCTTTTTGCATTCTTGGTCAGAAATGGATATTGGAGTATATTGATGGACAGCATTTAATATCATTTATAACCTCTAGCTAATTGCCCTTTATTCTTTATCTCCATATGCCAGGTTGAAAGAGATTTTAGATCCAACTCTTTGACATAAACCCATTTATTCAGAAACACTCCCAACATAAGAAGTACCAAAGTTCTTCATGATCACCCACAGTTATCTATCTTACTTGTTATCAGGTCAGGGGTGTCTATAGAGTGTAGTTTAAAAAAAAATCAGGATGGTGGCTACAAAGATGCAATGCACCTACAAACCAGGTACAGCTGCGAACTTGTCCTTTTTTATTATATCCTGTGAATCTATATTACTGTAGATGTTGATGCAGAAAATCACCTAACGCACTGAAAAAGAACATGTGAACTGATAATACTGTACAGTCACTGTGCTATATGTGACCCTAATTTACAGAGGACAATTTCCTCTTCAAAAATTGCATGAGTCCAAGACCAATGTAAAGCTTTAAGAAATGTTTAAAAGTACAAGACAAGAAGGAAAAACATACTGTAATTGTAAAGTACCGGTAGGTAGAATGTCAGAATCGGTCAAATCCACACTGAGCACACATGCCTGCAATTATTCTCCTCCCCTCCAAAGTTGTGAAAACTGATCTGCAAACATCTTCACTTCACTGCCAACCTCCAGAGCCTGGGGACATGCAGAGATCATTACAAGTCAATCAATATCCCCTCTAACTGCCTAATGCAAGACTGAAGAGAACATCATACAATTGCTACTCTGTCCTCTGAGCCACTGCTAGTCCCAGGGAAAGAATATAATTCTTTCTCATCCATTCTATGCAATAATAAACAAAATAGATTACCATCCATGTTATGTGCTTTTTGTCAGGGCAACCTGGTCTACTCAATTATGGGACAGAGCATACTGCTTCTGCTTTCACCTTTCAGTTCCAATCCAGGAGCCTTCACAGGCAGTCGCTTTCGAGACAAACTGTTTTTGTGTTGAATTTATGTTTTACCAACAAAAAAATAAAGGGAGACTAGTATAGAACTATTTCAAGCTATTTAGCTCTCATCAGCTAGCCATATGCTTCTGGGATTCAAACCCGGGCTACTAGTATATTATGTAGATGTATATTAACCCCAGTTCCCAACAAAAAGTGGAAGCAGTATGCTCCATCCCATAATTGGTAGACCAGGTTGCCCTGACCAAAAAAAAAACCATTTAATTTTTCCCCTGGTATAGCCGACAAAGGGAGGAGGGGAGCCCACAGCTTACAGGTTAATACATCTACCTAATATACAAGTAGCCCAGGTTCGAAACCCAGAAGGGTATGGCTAAATAGCTTGAAATAGATCTATACTAGTCTCCCTTTATTTCTTTGTCAGTAAAACATAAATTCAACACATGAGATACTATGTTAGGACATGCTCAGGGTGATCAGGATGACATGCTATTGTTCTCCCACTGCGTTTAAAACCCTCTGAAGGTGATATGTTACCAGCAGGAAGGAGCTCTAGGAGCCTGAAGGTAAGTTACTCATCAGTTACCAGGAGAAACTGAAAACATCAGCAAACTTTGCAGAACTGAGTAGAAACCTCCACCTTTTATCCACAATTTCATAGCCACTCTACATTGTGGTTTATTCAAAGAATAAAATTAGGACTGGCCAACATTTGTTCAATGCAAATCCAGTTCTTCATAAGATAACAGTTATAAGAATCAGAAAACTCATCACTTTTTGGTATAATCTACTGGCCCTCCAAACCTTTGCAGCCATTGTTGGTAACCCTAATAAAAATAAAAACAAGAGTACTAGAAAAAGGTAAGATATTCATGCAGAAAATAAATGTATCAATAAAAGCAGAAGCTAGAACAGGCCAATTAAGACGCAGCATCTGAATAGCAGATTCAGCAGGCACAGAGCCTAGAGTGTTAGGCTCATTTGCAAGAATTTCTCCAGCCTGAGGCAAAGCTGCAATAAAATATAGGATTATAAATCACATGCAATTGTTGTTAAGTCTCCGCTAAGAATGTTTTACATATTTTTTGATAGCAATACCTATTGCATAAATTTGACCATTGCACAGGATTTGTCAAGAAAACAATGTTCTGTTTTGACCTAGAAGATTATACTGTACAAACCAGGGTTCCCCGAAGTGTCAATATCAATCCCCAAGGATCAACGAAACTACCCAAGGGATTGTTGTTGTCATTAACAGTACCAGTAGCATTTATATATGTTTATAATAAATGTTTGTGTCAATGAACAATCTGAAACTCCATGAAGGGATCAATGAGTTGAAGAGTTTGGGAACCCCTGCTGTAAACACA
>JANHFJ010002795.1:238200-254924 GCA_032468195.1 Cerberus rynchops
GTAACTAGTTCAGCGGGCCGGATTAAAAAGCCCAATGGGCCAGATGTGGCCCGTGGGCCGTAGTTTGCCCATGTCTGTCCTAGACTATTTAATATCTGCATATCAAATTGATTCCATAATCAATTTCTATTAAAATCCTATAGAAACTAATAGTTTTAGTTTTAAAAGATTTAATCAGTTGTTCTAGTATTTCAGTTGTCTCTAAAGCTGAAAATGCAATTAACAGTGCAGTCTTTAGGGATCCTGAAAACCAGCATAAAATATGCATAATGTACGTATTAGAGCAAGGTGTGTATTGGAGGATGTGGCCACCAACTCTGAAAGCTACTCTTCCTACAAAAATAAATAGCCAAGTCCTACCTGTTTACAGTACAATCCATTTACATGCAACAATTCATTCTTAAGATCCTGATGTTGCTACTGTTTAATTTAGTTCAATTTCCACAACTGCACAGAGCATCAACACTGTTTATATGGGCTGATACTCTGTTCATCATAATACGATACTTGAGCCATATAATAATCTTACTTCAGCTGCCAAGTGACAGAAAAACTATTTAGCATGGAAATAGTTGTGACACAGAAGGATAAGAAAGGTATAGAGTGTGTTCCCAGGAGATTTAAGAAGCTCCATTTTGTCTTTTTTGATGTAATTTTTCGTAAGACTCAGCAGTCATTTCTAACTGTATTATGTTACCCTTCAAAATATTAGAGCCATCTCTAGTCTTCTTACAGTAGACTAGATATTATACATACAGATTCTCTAGATATTATACAGATATTATACATACAGATATTATACTTACAGTATATGCATACAGAAAATGATAAAAAATATTAGCTGTATGATTCACACATATAAGTACATCACTTAGCAAACATTGTTTGATGGTGGTCACATAAAGCAAAACAGGTGCAGGAAAGACATTTAAATTCTTAGCTCTGGAATCAGAGCTTTCTTATAGTTCTTGGATATTGTTGTAGTTCTCAAGAAACCAGCATGGATATTTCAATCCTTTGTTGTCCCTTAAAGAGAAAGATAGTAAAAAATTAAGGTGATGCCTTATTTTGCAGGGGATTCACTCAGCTATCATCAGGGACGTCCATTTTCCACCAAAGACAGAGACAATGATGTTGCCGTTACAAACTGTGCTATGTCATACAAAGGGGCTTGGTGGTATAAAAACTGCCATCGAACTAACCTCAATGGTAAATATGTTGAATCCCGACACAGCCAGGTAAGAGCAGGATCAATACAGTATTGTTTGCAAGAGCCTATTATTTTGAAAAGGATATAAGAGTGAGTGAGAAGCCAGACAGTTCGTCATTGAGATATGATTAGTTTCAGGGATCAAATTAACTGGTAGCACTGATTATGTTACTTGGTTTGGATAATGAAACATCAGCAAGAAAACAAGCTCAGAGAGCACCAAGAACCCTTCATAACTAATAACAAATGGCAGTTTACATTTTCACCAAATGCCAAAAGCTTTTTTAAAAACAACAACAACAATAGCAAACAATATCTATGAGGAAGAAAGATTTCTCTGGATCTCACTCCAGTCTACATAATTTTCTTCCAGCACAAATATCTACTAATTGGGCCACTACAGCAAAGTATACTTTTATAGGCTACTTAAAGTTTGAAAGCAACATGACATAAAGCTCAAACCCCAGTATGGGGAAAAAATGCTATCAGTATAGTCAGGGTTTCTCTTTTCCCCATGCCTGGGATTTGTTACTAATACTATTACTGTATACTTATTCCCTAAAAATTACATAAGGTTTTATATTTGGAGCTTTAGGAAACAGTTTTAAAATAAAATAGAAAAAAGATTATATTTAAAAAACAGAGAATGGGGAAACAGTTCGGAACAGTTAGAATTCTGCATTGCATTAAACCAGAGTCCAGATAAAATATAAATTTGAATATGCAAATTCTTTTTGCCATAAAAGGATATCCCTTGTAGAGAATTAAACACAGCAGAAAAAAAGTCTCACTGTTTTAAATGCACCAGCAGTCTGTATGTTGAGGGGATTTATATAGAGAAAAAAATTAAAAAGTTTAGTATCTTAAGATTGAATGTAGTTATGGATAGATATATCTTGTTTTGCTCAGTTAATTCCGGTTCTTACAAAACAATAAAATTTTATGCATTCTGAAGTGGTAATAACAACTAAAATACCAAGTCCAAATTATCTCTTATCCACCTCAGATGTCTATCCTTATTTTCTACTCACAGGAGAGATTATATACAATAAATGAAAATATAAATGTCTTTATCTACAGCCTGAAGTGGTGATATCACAGCCATAAGGGTAAGGATAGCTAGACAAGTTTGATCAAAGTTTTGTCATTATTATAAACAGTTCTCATTCAAATTATTGGGACATTTTGACTTGAAAGAATGTGATGTATTTGCATCTCATAACTGGAAAGAGGTGCTGTGCAAATGGTTCCAAGCATATTAATCCCTTTTCCTCTCTTTGACCTTCAGGGTATTAACTGGTACCATTGGAAAGGACATGAGTTCTCCATACCTTTTGTGGAAATGAAAATGCGGCCGTACAACCACCGCAACTCCCTGGGGAGGAAACGCCGATCAGTACAACTGTGAAATGGCAGGAATCCTTCTGGACGTGCAGTCCTTTTCTGTCATGCATTTGCATTTTATAATAGGAAAAGAACAAAAGTAAAACTGAGGTAGAAGCCTCGTCCAAGCTGAGGGCTGAGGAACACCATGATACCCCAGAGGGCTGACTAACTTTGATAAAAGAACAACCATAATGCTTGCTATCATTCCTAGGAACCTATTGGGCTCCTGCCCAGCCCCACTTCTTTGGGTTTTCATTCCATTCCTTCTTGAAATTATTAGTCAATGGCTTCATTTAAGGTCTTTGTCTTAACCCAATTTCTGCTGTTGGTTATGGCCACTAGATCTGAGCAGCAAAAATCCAAATGACCAATAGATGGCAGAAAGAGTTAGCATTTTCTCTCCATCTTTTTTTTTTTTTTTTTTTTTTTGCCATCCAGATTTTTGCAATCTAGATCTGTTGGCCCTGTTCAGCCCTGTTATAGATGCTTTCTTTTATATGCCAACCTGCTTTACCGGAGGTACTGAGGGGGAAGAGCTCAAGGAGCTATTTTTAAAGATAATTGGACCCATGCAATTATATGATTGAAGCAGAATTTTCACAATGATGCTTATTGAGTCAGCCTAAGGCCATCTGCCAGGAAGAGAAGACAAATTATAGGTATTTATTTCAACCTGTGTCAATCCCATCTTGACCTAAGCAGGAAACAAGAATATACATAAAGCCCCATACACACAAATAGAAACAAACATATGCATACATATATACATAAACGTAAACAAGCATATATAAATCCAAAAACAGTAATTTTCACATTCACAAATTAGGTTACAGATACAAATGCTGCAGACATGCACACTCTAAACTCTTCGGAAGCAAAATCCTCACTTCTAGATTGTTCTCACTCCGTATTGTTTTGCCTTATTTACTAGAGGCTAAATTAAGGAAAGGGATTGGTGGATTACTCTGGTTTTGTTTCCCTTCCCACCCAGTGTTATCGCCAATTAGTCTTCCTAGAAAGGATGGAATGGAGTGGGGCAATTTTAGATGGATGCCTAAAACAGTACATCGAGCCATCAATCAAGTTCTCTACCTAGCAAATGGTTGGTGCTAAAGAGTGAGGAACGGGGTAAAGCAGACAGGTGTTTTCCTGATGTTCCTCATAACACCCTCCTCTGTGTCTATGACCCCTCAAGGTATTTCTGAACACAAGTCTAACACTCTTCTGAAAGAGCCCTAACTCATGTTCAAAAATAGGCCAGCTGATGCATAAAAAGCAAAAAGGGTTGCACAGAGAGGAGGAGAGAGGAACATTAATGAGTGAGATCCAGTGAGTGAGAAACTAAGTGGTAATCAGGCACAGAGAACACACAATTGGAATTGACCCACATATAATAACAGCACGTAACCCAGCACTGCCAAATCCAGAATGGAATGGGCAGAATTACACAGCCATCCCAACTGCCACCAGAGGCTACATGAGTCATTGTAGTAGAGTGCTGCACACATGGCTATAAGAACTGCAATATATTAGCAGTATATATACAATATATGTGCAGTATATTAGTCCACAAAGGGCAAGGCAACAAGGGCAGTACATGTGCAAGTCAGAAATAATAAAAGTAGCAAAAACTGTAAAATATGCAATCACTTGAAATCTTTTTTTGTTTTTTGGGGGTTTTTTTTTAGATACAAGGGGGAAAGTCTGTAATCCAGTGGTGACCATAGCTAGCAGAAATCTGTTTCTCAATTTATATTGATCTTCTATGCTGCACAGGACTAATTTTCATCCAAGACCCCACTACATCCATGCTATAAAAGAGGTTCAGGACTCTTGCAGATAAGACCAAACCATATTTACAAGAAGCCACTGAAAGACCTGACCAGCACATTAGAAAGTACCACATGGAAGGATGCTGCAACCGGAGCCAAATTGGCCATAGACGGCAGTGTTAAGCAACTATAGAAGAAGGGCTGGGTTCATAGCAGCCTATAGTGATTAGTAGGGGTTGGAGTAATCCCATCTCTTGATCTCAGTAACCAAATGGTCAGTGAAGGATGCCAGAGGGTATCCATGACAGAAACTGTCAGGAGAACAGAAAGGTCTACTTTAATACCAGACAGGCAAAATATGGCAGGAAAAAAAAGGAGTAGTCAAGGCATGTTCATGCTATGACTTGGAGAACATGACTTAAGAAGACAAATTCTTTATATAATTACTTCCAACTACTGTATATAGTTACAACATGATCACCAAAAGACAACTATTGTCCTCCTTTGTGGGGAATATCGTTCACCCTTGAGAATAATTCCTGGAACTCAAATGTAGCTATTGTTTGTTTTTAAGAAAGATCAGCAAGTGGAAATCGGAGTTAAGAGTTTATCTGAAGCAGCTTTCCAGATGTGTATTTATCTTAACACATCTTTCCCATGTATTTTTCCCAGTCAAGTCCCTCCAGACTCCTTTCAGCCCCTAGCAGTTGCAGCCTGTCACAAAAGCCTTCATTTTGTGTTTTTCTAAAAAAAAAAATCCAATACTATAAATAATAAACCTTAACAAAAATGTCTATCTTTTCTATCACAGTCCCCGACCTATCTTCCTTCATAATACCAAGTGGTGGTGGTGGGGGGGGGAATCCACACATATATCACATAGAAAAGAAGCATGATGAATGCTTGCCCCAGAGCCTTGTGTGCATATAAGTTCTGTGGGTTGGTTAAGCATGAAGGCACATTCAAGTGAACCCATGTTTGTAGGTTGTACAAGTTTCAGGCTTTGTCCTTTTCAGTAAAACTTAAATCTAATTAGATGGGCAGACCTTAATCTAGTCAATTTCAAACACTTATTCTTCTTTCTGCATGTGCTGACCAATTCCCTGAATTGGTTCTTGTCCCTACACATAGCAGTTAACTGTATCTCCTCCATAACTGCAAAAGTAATCCATTAGCTCACAAAACGTTGTATAAATCACTGTGTCTGTAAACCCACACAGAAGTATCTGATTCCTCTTAACACGAGTTTGTACTGAAGAGCGGAACTGCAGAGTGAACTAACACAAATGAGTGACATTTTCAAAAACATTTTAACAGAATATGCATCTATAGATGACCTTTCAAAATGAAATAATAGAATTTTAAATAAATAAACAGGAGCATGGGAAACATTTAAATTAACAGTAAAAATACTGAAGGTCAATGACTGAATATGTTCTTTTGATTTGGCTGTGAGTTTATTATTCTTGGGCAACAGCATAGCAGGTAAAAAAAGCCACTATTGGGAAGGAAGGAAGGAAGGAAGGAAGGAAGGAAGGAAGGAAGGAAGGAAGGAAGGAAGGAAGGAAGGAAGGAAGGAAGGGTCTTTTAAAAGAATAGAATAGTTCACAACAACCATCTACTGATGCAATCAAAGATATATGACATGGAATCAAGGAAGGAACTGTCTCCCTTTTACTTTAGCTTAGCCAAACTACTTTGTGAGTCAGTAGGTTTGCATAACTGACAACAAGCAAAGAGGAACAGTGAATCTATTATACATATTGTTTTAGGGACATTTGTTCCAAAGCCCACATTTGTTCTAAAGTTTTAGATTTCAGATGGAATATTGTATTCCTTTGGGGTTCATCATCATTATCATCACCATCATCATCCTCTATTAATCCAATGAATATTATTAGACTGGGTTCTTTCCAATGGTTAGGTTTTACCAAGAGCCTAGAAATCATAAAAGTATTGTCATACCATGTAGAAAGTTCCAAGCAAGGTTTTTTTGTTTGTTTTGGCAAAGTCAATACTATTAAGTCTTATAAATTTAAAACGTTCACACATATGATGAATTCTTTAATATGGTTCCAACAATACAATTACATTGGTGTTAGAGGATTTTTTTCCTTCCGAAGTCATTCACTGCAATTTGCAAATCATAATATTTTGCTACTTTTTCCATTTGTTTTTCAAATTTGTTCAACTATCTCCTTGGATTGCTACATTTATAGAACATTTCTTCTTCTTCTTCTTTATAATAATAGTGTGTTGCCTTTCAAGAATGTACTGGCCCATATTTTAAAATTCACACAATCCTGTCTTCATTTTCTAAGACTTTTTCAAGTTTATGACCTCATAGCTTTTGTGAAACTAAATGTTTTACATAAATCCCAATGCCAATTTTTTGCAATTCTATCCATAGATTATATACTCAATTTGGCTTAGTTTTGCTAAACCATTAATAAGGTATTATTTGATCTTACATAGTTAGTATTTGTTATCATTTTAAATATGTTCAGTTCAGTTGCCATTAATGTTCACTTGCATATTGTGTTTTTGAGCTGCCATGATTATTGTTCAATTTCTTTTTAAGGATTTGAGCCACCACCAAGTCAAATTTTGGTTTTATTTCTTTTTCAATATGATATTGAGTATGAAGAGGTTTACATTTCCAGGCATTAATTAGGTTTTACAAACTTCTACCAGTAGTCCCTTCTTTTTGTGCCTGATATAACCATTCAGGCCATATTTCTCTTCTATCCTTGCTTGCTTGACTTGGAATAATTCTCTCCCACCTTTACTTCTGGTGAAGCAGAGCCTACCAATTTCACCTCCTATGTGGAAAGCATGGTCATTAACATTCTTGGAGTTTTGTTTTTTTTTATCAAGTAAGTCTAATTCAGCTTGAGTCCAATCAATTACACCCACACTATACTGAATAGCAGGAACAGCCCAAGTGTTTGTGGCTTTAATTATATTCCCCACACTTAATTTTGTTTTTCAATTTTTTAAATTTGTTTGATATAATCAAAATTGGTATCCTTTTTAACTTTCTCATGTAGTAAGTTGGAAGCTTCCCATTAATCCTTAATAAGCCTTCTTCTGGTGTCAATTGTTCCATGGCATTTGCATTCATTAGCTGTAATCAGACTTCTTTTAACAATTTTGCCTCCTTCAATCTTCAAAGTTGCACATTTGTATAGACACAAGTGCATTCCTAGATCCTCACTAAATATATGGACTGTCTCCAATAGAGATTCAAGTTTTCCTTTTGATTTTCAAATAAATGTAGGCCATCCATTCATGAATTATTTTTCAATCTTGTTGTAAGAGTTGCTTAAATGTGAGGATGGCATTATTGCTAAAACAAATAGTGAATGTGATAATGATGGGAACATTCTCCTAATTTTAACTAATTGTTTCTGGATACAACATGATGAAACAGACTGCCCCCAGGGTTGCAAAGAAGTGAGATAAGACTGTACTTTTTTCCTTTTTTATTCAATCTTTATGCTGATTACAAGGTGAGTGTCTGAAGGCCTTGGAAAAAAATCATATGCCACAACGTATGAATATCTACAGAGGTCAGAATTATGCACGCCACGGGATTTCTTTTTTGTCCCATTTTATTGAAAGCATAACTTGGACATGAAGAAGCAGGATAAAAAGAGCATTGGTAGTTGTAGAAGACTTATGCAACAGATAGCCAAGAAAAGAAACAAATGGATCATGGAACAAATCAATCCAGAGTTCTCATTTGAGTCCCAAATAACCATAATGGTCATATTAAGTGAAAACATATTTCCTTGAGATGTCCACCACAATACTGGGAAAGGTCAAAATAATAAAAAAGATGAACTAGCAGCAAGATGAATGGACTTGATTTTAGTGACAGTGTGTGTATCACAGGGAGACCTAAAAGGCTAAACTGGGATCCATCTAGGTTGCTAAGAATTGATACTAAGTTAATGGTACATTATCAATTATTCAATTTTGACTTTGCCAGTAAACTTCATTGTTGGCTACTGGATTTATTTCATGCATTCATCAACACTTCAAAATTTTACTAATCCCAAAATGTTCTAGACATTTTCCAGCCAAGTGCTTTTTCATAGTCTAACCAAGCAATAAAAAAATTCTTCTCTTTTAAGTTTTTAATTAATCATCTTGTCAATTTATCTCCGATCTTGTGTGCCTTATGAATTTTTAAAAGTTCCATTTTGCTAAAAAGATAAAGCGCAACTTAAATCTTGTGGAAGCAAGTGATAGGACTTTAGTGCTCAGGATTAGTGCCTTTCACTTTAATTTTTCTCACATTAGAAAGATTCTTCTCACTGTCATCTATTCTTCATTCTTTATAGTTTACAGAAGTTGATTTAGCTATGTTGCTAATCTGGAATGTAGGTTTGTAAAGTATTTAATCCCAAAACTGTAAAATGTATCCCTCCCTCCATGCATTCTTTTGATTTGCAATTAAAGAATTCAGTTGTATAATGATATCTTTCATTTGTTTTCCTTCAAGTATGTTCCTCATTTTTTATTATTCATTCTGACTTATTACATTCTGCTTTATTTTTCCATGAAATCTTCCTAAACAAAATAGTTTTCCTTTATCCAGTCTTATAGTTGTTTCAAATTTTTGCCCAATCGCTATCAAAAATTTTACAAAATAAATAAAATGTGTTTAAAATAAAACATTTTGCTTGAACTGTTTTATCCTATTTTATAATGCTCACGTTTCTGGGCTATTTCCATAATTTATTTCTTCACTTCTGAAACTTCTATAATGGTCTCAAGACCAATATTATACTACTCTACAGGACTATGGTTGATTTTTTTTTTTAAGGCTGCACTATTTCAAATTCTTCAAGTGACTTAAATCTTCTGAAGTTTTGTTTTTTACTTTTTATTTACTTTTTGTTCAAGTCAGATTTTCCTTTTTAATTTCCCTTCACTAAATATCCTGGCTTATGGAATTCTGGAATAATATCAATTTATTTTTCTCTGTCTTATTTTATGTTTTATGTTTACATCATTCTGCTTACCATTATCTTACAAAATAAAGTGAAATCATTGCTTTTTATTTGCATTTGATGTGAAAATCATACTCTTTCTAATTCTTTCATTTGAATTGTTATTATTCTCACCAATTCATTCTTCCAATTAGTTAGGTAAAATATTTCCAATTGTTCAATTATTTAATATACTTCTTGGTCAAAGTATTCTTCTAAATTTTCTTCATCTGCATTTTCTATCATGCTTTCAGAGAATAAATTTGCCACCCTTTGGTTTTCATTAAGTTCCACAAAATTTTTCTTTGTTTATCTGTTCAATTGTTCCTAGTTTTACTTCTGAGACAAGTTGCTTTTAAAGAAATGATTACCTAATGATCAACTAATTGTGTTAATCCATTATTTTTGTTCAGTTGTATTTCAATTCAGAAATCATTGCTTCCACATTTCAACCATTCAATTTTGGAATGTTTAATAGTTGACTTTGACAAGTAAAAATATTTGATGGTAAATTGATATTCCCAGTTCTCTCTGGGGTTTTTTTCTTTTGTCATCCAACTGCATTGCATTCCCATATCGTAGAGCCCTAGAAGAGTGGACAAAGCCCTCTAGCACACTTGACATGGTACTCCCAAGAGCCATAGTGGCCAGCACAATCCTTTTGACCTGGGTGATGACAAACCAGCATGGAAATCAGTTTCTCTTGTTTTTAACCTTTATTAATGGGTTTGGAGATACTTATTTGGGTTTCTTAGTTCATAACACTCTGGCTTGCTTGAAAATTATGGCAGCACAGCAATCTTTAGCATAGTCTTCAGCGTCAACGCATATAACAACCCCCTGTGAGAAGATGACTTCCATATGGGGGCTTACTACTACTACTACTATTAATACTTACAGACTATGCATAGAGCATCAAGAGAAAAATCACTAGAGCAACACAGATTAATAATTTCATTTCAGTGACAAAAGAAGACCAAAGCTTTGTATCCTTAATAGCTGTTTAAAATAGGAATTTCAACTCAATTTATCTATAATTCTCTCTTCAGTACAGTTCTTTAAGGTCCAGGGAGCCAGTTGTATCTTGCATCAGACCCCTTCCACTTCGGTTGTTTCTTACAGTGAGACATGCTTCTATTATTTCAGCTGAGGCAGATTTTGGATATAACATCAAATTCCACACAAAGGAATATGTGCATGATACAAAAGAGATGAGAGACAATACTCTAGGTTGTTTGCACTAATTTTTCTTGCGATAGTACATGAAACTGGCATCCACTATTATCCTAAAACCATAATATCACTCCATACAGATTATTTTCCCCTGAAACACACAGTTTTGCTAAATTGAGCCTTCTTTGTACATGGTAATCTGGTAGCACTGGCTTGAATAAGGAGGATTTTCTTTAAAAAAAAAAACACCTTCTAAATGCATGTTTATGTATATAAAGAAAGAGTGTGGCTTTTATAAAAGTCCTTGCAATAAGTTCTAGGTGGATAGTATCTTTTCCTATTCTTTATTTCTCAACCTCCTAACAGACAGAATGGGCCCAAATTATTAAATTAAGGAATGCCCCCTCAAAAGGAACCCTTTGTAATAAACCACTGTGACTCTGGAGTTTTCTGAGGAATGCAGTACACCTTTTTCATTTTTGTGTCCCTGCCTAGGCATTTCCCCTTTTTTCTCCTGTTTGGGGATGTCACTAGGTGCTCTGCTGATGATTTTCTTTAACCCTTAGATCCACATGCCATGTAATCCAGTAATACTGCCTAAAGGAGGATGAGTGCTACATTGGTTCAGGTATTGCTGTGTCTGCAAGAAGAAATAAATGGGATGGGAGTAAGCTAGGGGAACTAGGATCAAATCCATCTGAGATATTGAAATGTCTAAGAGTTCTTATATTTGGGCTAGCACCTCTTTCCAGAAGAGTTAAAAAAAGATTTTTAAAACATGGGCCTTTTCCTTGGTATATGTGTAATTCTAGAACTGAACTTATTCTCTGACAGAAGAAGCAAATGAGATGAAAGCTCCCTCAGAAAGACTCCGAAGACTAAATCTTACCTGTGAAAAAGAATGAGGGGGAGTGGGGAAAAAGCAATTGCCCTCCCAATGATCCCATAATGGAACCGTAGCTTACAGAATGGGATATACGCTTGTTAACCATTGTTAACTAGTATTTTTAGTCCTGATTGCTCTTAGGCTCTGTATAGTTCCTTTTTTAATGCATTTTCTATACATTAATAAAAGATTCCAAAGGAGAAATTTTGGTGTGTCTAATCAATGTGTTTAGTCTGATGGTGGGAAAGACAGGCAAAGGGTGATCCTCTGAGCTTGCTCAATTTTAATTCAAATCACTTCAATAAGTATAGTCAATGGTGAGGAATGGTAAGTTGCAGTGACAACTTCTAAGGAGCTGCACATTAGCAACCTATTTCTATATGAAATTAGTTTGCTCATGGTCACTAGATCATAGCAAAGAGTTAGGAACTTCTATACCTCTTTGCTGTCATCTTGTAGTTACCTAGATTTCTGCAATCCAGATCTGGTAATGACAGCTCATATATCACCTCACTTTCTTTCTCATCACTACTGTCACTATTTGCAAAGAAAACTCAGTATATACCAACAACATAGTCTTGCATGGAAGATGACCAGTGTGTGACCTTTCAAATCTCAATTTATCAATCTTAAACTTAAAAAGTTTACCATTTTACTTGACCACAAATATTTAAGCACCAGTAAAATAAAATATGAAGATATTGTCAATATTTTTGAGATACTGAAGACCCAGTGTTATTTGTAAATCAAGATACAACAAAAAAAAATAGGAAGTGCATGGCAAACAAATTCAGAGTTAAGAGTAGGACAGAACAATAGCAAAACCAGAACCAAGCTATACAAATTTTCAGCAGGGAAGGAAAGTAAAAGCCTTTAATTCTTACTTATTCATCATAATGTTCAAAAAACGACAATAAAGGTTATTGTTATCTTACAATCTGGAAAATACAGAGAGTAAGATCAAAATGCCACAAACTTCACACTTTGCAGGATGCTTTTGCAATAATATTGTGAGTGGCTTGGAATCAAACGGAGTCATAGCAGTGGTGAAATTCAGCCAGTACGCACTAGTTCTGCCGTACCGGTAGCAACAATGAAGCTTGGCCCCGCCCACCTGCTCCTGACAATGTCCGCCCTGATTCAAAGGCACAAATGCACACAAAAATAATGAACACTAGTATACCAAACTTTTTCTTGCAGTGCCTTCAAATTTTTAGTTTTGTACTCACCTGGGTCATGCAGAACAGCTGTTCTATGTGCCCCCACAGCCTTCCCAATCAGCTGGGAAGCCACCGGAACAGAAATTTTGTTGTTTAAAGTGCTGCGCTGCAAAGCACGCATGCACCAAACCAGTAGTGAAGCCGGTTCAATTGCACCACTGAGTCATGGGATAGTACACAAAGCCTACAAATAAATCAGAAAAGCACTGGAGATGGGGGGGGGATAATACAATGCCACTTTTAGAATCCTAAATAATCTACAGAAAATAATAGTTTCAGAAGTAGAAGAGATCAGGAAAATTAGAGGGAAACCATTTAGCCCAACTAAATAATCTTGGTTAAATGTTCATAATTTTTTACTTTTTAACTTTGTTCTGAGATCAAACCACAGCCTAAAGCTAACCATTCAAAATAGATATTTCATGTGCTCCAATTGCAGAAACTCCAACACAGATGCAGCAACTAGATACATACTGTACACATGTATAACTGGACTGAGATTGCTTCATTGAAGTAGAGAAACTTATCTCCGTGCAACAAAGTGTTATGAAATGGGATCTAATCAAGGAGTAGAAAGTCAATGAACCAACACTTTACGTGGCAAGGAGAGCCTCCCCCCCCCAAAAAAAGAAGCAGAAATGAGCAAAGAGATTGTGCTTTCTATTAGGCAAAAGAGCCCAAGGGCTATAAGGAAATGTGTTACTATAAATAACCATTGAATGTCTCCACTCAGTTTGCATTAAATAAACAGTATAACATTATAAGCATCAGCTACTGTAGCTTGGGGTTTTGAAAATTCTTGAATGTAAATGTAAGCCAAACTCCATTCGGAAGCATGCAGTTTTGGTGGGATGCCTCCACATCCCACCAAAAAGCTTTCTAAAGCCAACTTTTAGCAAGTCTGTTGAATGGCTTTCTAATATATAATAGATGGTTATAATGCAGTAGGACAACTGAGATTGTCAAGCTGATCTCTCCTCTCTTAGAAGCTTCCATGTCTTCATACTTTCGCCTGCCTACTGCTTTGGGCTAGTGGCATGGTAGTTTCCATTGCATCCCATCTTATCCCACCCTGCAGTAAACATGTCACTTAAATGGTAGCCAAATGCAAAAACTATCAAATCACAGATAATATCATTCCCCCTCCACTGACTATCACAAATTCAAAAAAACATTATCACTTGTTCCAGTTCTCTGATTAGTTTCTTGGTCTTCATCCAGCTATTCAGGCAGGAGGCACTTATTTCCACTTTAGAAAGAAGGGGGAAAGATTAACAATACAGCTTATGTGCAATATTAATTAACTGAGAGAGAGAAAGAGACAGACAGATAGACAGACAGACAGACAGACTAAGGCACAAAGCCAGCTAAATGATCTTCAGCCAGTTATTCCCTTAGCCCTAGGAAGAAGGCAATGGCAAACTAGCTCCAAAATCTTACCAAGAAAACTGCATGCACTTTTCAGGCATTTCCAGGAGTCAAAACTGACTCAAAGGCACAAATGCACACAAAAATAATGAACACCAGTATACCAAACTTTTTCTTGCAGTGATTATTAATAAAAGATGTGCTACCTTTGAGAAAAGACCAGAAGGTTGCCTGAAAGTGATATATAAATATTATCAGAATATTTTTTTATTTGGGAACAGGAGTTTGCCAATTTATCTCTGGGATATTTTTCTAGTAAGAACAATGCCCTTTCAAACTATAAAGCCACTATTAAAGCCATTTCTGATCTGGTGCCCTTGGATCTGAACCTATTTGGATGGCAACTGCTTGGTGAATGTTGCCTTCTTCAAGAGTGTGTACTTCTACCTCCTGCTTGTCACTATTCAGGGCTACTCCTCTTTACTTTTTGTTCAGGTTTACTCACTGCAGCAAATGGACAGCAGAGCAACTTTCGGAATAAGTATTGAAAACATATTTGTTAATCAATGGGGTCCAAAAGACAATATAAAACTTACCTAGCTGGCATGATAGAGGAGCTGAGCTTGTTCATTCACAAAATGACTGCCCCAATAAGCATCACAGCTATACAATGTCCACTCATCAAAGAGGTTGCTCCACACCGATCCTTCTGAGCATCCTTCCAAGAAATTGCCATGTATTTATTTATCAAATTTATTTAGCTGCTTATCTCCCAACTGCAACTCTGGGTAGCATGCAATAAAACAAGAGAAGAAAACACATATTAAATAACAATTAAAAACAATAAAACATAAATAAGACCACAAAAGATTGCTTAAAAGATTGACATATTGCAAAGTTATCTCGTGGTGACCCTATTTCAAGAGATCCCTGGGCCATTTGCTCACATTTCTCTCTCTTACATACAGCCAGGTTTTTTAAGAAAAGAATTTAATTAGCAGATGGGAATTTCACTTTTCTATTTCAAACCATGATGCAAGGAGGAGAAATTATGAAGAAGAAACTGGAAGATCTTACTTATTCTTCTGACAATCAGGACAACTTGAGCCACATATATTGTTAAAGGTACCTCTGAACAAGGAAAGATGTTCCTACAATTTACAACTCCTCTGGGAAACACAAAAGACAATTAAAACTTTAGCAATATGTTCAGCTCGTCTTTGCAATAAAAGTAAGGCAACTTCAAGTACGCACACAATTAAATTCACATATTTCATTGTTTCAAAGGAATGACTATGTAACAGATGCCCCACAGTTCAGTCTGTGAAGGCTATGAGAGGCCTTCACAAAATCTCCCTTGGGTAATAGCCAAACAGTGCCACAGGTGCGCTTAGCCATTAGCCTTCAATATCTTTATGTCATCCAAGATATCAATAAAAGTCTAGTGAAGAGCTAATATCTCAGATCCACATAAACTACACTACATCTTTAACTCTGCTGGAAATGAGGCTCACTGATTTATTTATTGTGAGAGTTATTCTAAACAATTGATGGTATTTGAAAAGTTAAGAATAATCCCAGATAATATTGTTACAGACCACCCACTAGCATCTACACTTCTGGAGATTTCAAAGTCCTGAGAAATAATGCTTATCATTGCTTACCTCCCAGCCGATCAAGAAGAAAGGGAGAAAAAAAATCATCCAATCAGAACTGAACTTAAACCCTTTCTTTCTTATTCCTTCTAATCTGATATTAGATCTAAAATAAAAGCTGCCGCTGATGTCTATGGTTGCTTCCTTTGAAATTAGAGTTATCATCTTCAAACTGCAAAAAATACCTGGAGAAACTAGTGTTGGAAATAAAATACTATAGTTTTCTGTACAAGTAGTCCTTGATTTACAATCCTAATTGAACATGGAATTATGGTTGTAAATTATTATGGACATAAATTGAAGCATCATATGATCAGACCCATATTTTTTATATTTTTAGAGCTGTCATTAAGTGATTGCCATGCTCTTTAAATGAATCAATTTTCCCCAATTGGCATTTTTGGAACCGGAAGCAAAAGCAAAAAAAAATCACAAATGACATGGCCAAGGGACATTACAAATCACCGTAAAAGTAAGCTGCTAACTAAGTGCCCAAAATGCTAACAAGAATCCACAGCGGAGAGGGTGGCCATCATAACTTTGAAAACGGGTCATAAGTAGCTTGTGGGAGCCACATAACTTTGAATTGTCACTAAGCTGCATTTTCACAAGGTCTAAAAACCCCAAATCTCATGAGTTCCGTATATATTTGCCCCAATTCAACCTTTTTAAGTAAAACAAGTATTACGTATTTTGTATTTCTATACTGTAAAGGACTATGTGATAGGTGTGTGTGTGTGTGTGTGTGTGTGTGTGTGTGTGTGTGTGTGTGTGTGTGTGTGTGAGTGCATGGCTGATTGGGTGGGCATGGCCAGCTTGACACCACTCCCCAAACTGCTGGCATGTTTCCTCTTCGCATTGGGTAGACCAGGACGGCCCTGTGGGCCAGATCAGACCACATTGCCAGCTGGATCCAGTCCGCAGGCCTTGAGTTTGACACCCCTGAAATAGACTGTCTGTCTGTCTGTCTGTCTGTCTGTCTGTCTGTCTGTCTGTCTGTCTTTCTGTCTGTCTGTCTGTCTGTCTGTCTGTCTGTCTGTCTGTCTGTCTGTCT
>JANHFJ010002795.1:300211-310572 GCA_032468195.1 Cerberus rynchops
AAAAAAAACATTCTGGTATTGTTTCTAGCCTAATCTTTATTGCCCTGCTTACAGAAACTGCCCATCCAATCACATGATCAACCCAGCCACGCCCACAAAACCACGCCCACAGAACCATTAGTGAAAAAAATTGAATTCTACCACTGTGTTAGGTCATGGGTAAAGCTGCAGGTTGTTGGTTTTTCTCTAATGGATCTTTCGACCCCAATAACCACTGACTGGAATCAATCCCAAAGAAAGGTGGTCAGCCAACACAATAGTGTGTCGCCTACCTTCAATCCTGTGACTTAAATCCAAAAGGATACTGTGGTTGATGGTATCAAAAGTTGCTGAGAGATCAAGTCAGGCAAGGATGGATACACCTCTATTACAATCCTATACCATGCCAGAGATCATCCAAAATTGTGATCAATGCCATTTCTGTTCCACATCCAGGTTTGAAACCTGACAGAAAATAATATATATTATCTGCTTCATTGAGTGTCTTCTGAAGCTGTTGCACAACCATCTTCTCTATCCAGTGATGGCTTCAGCATTGCTTCCTTAAAAGGTAAAGGAATAACCCCCTCATTCAAAGGACAATTAATCACTGCTAGAACCCATTCACCTGATGCCTCCTAAGCAGTGATAGAATTCTTTTTTTTTTTACTACCGGTTCTGTGGGTGTGGCTTGGTGGGCCTGGCTGGGGGGGGGTCATGTGACTGGATGGACAGTTTCTGTAAGCAGGGCAATACAGATGAGGCTAGAAACACCACCAGAATGTTCCTTTCCTGCCTTTCTTACAGGATTAACCCTGTAAAGTGGGGGAAAAAACCAAAATGAGATTTCTTCTAACAACCGGTTCTCCAAACTGCTTAGAAAATTTACTACCAGTTCTAGTGAACCTGCTGAATTTCACGTCTAAGACTGGCTCTTCGTTTATTCCTGATCCTTTAAATGAGATGTTGGAGATTATACTGTACGTGGATTCTCCCAAAGCACGTCCCGGAGCTCCCAAAGCTCCATCTTGATGTTGCAGCTCACTCTCCAAACTAAACCAAGTTGTGAGAACAATTGAGCCAAAAGAGAGAAAGACAAATCTTGCCCTGGCACTCCATTTTTCTTTCTTGAAACAGCACACACAACACTCTTCTGTTGCGATTAGAATGCAAACACCCATATCTGTCCTAGGGTAAGGCCCAGTTCTGAACAAACATTCAACCCTTACACACTGGAATATCTTACATAACAGATGCCCCTGCTGCCCTCTTATACTTCACAATCAATGGTCCAGTTTTCAAGGGAAGAAAAAGATGAAGTCAGCCTATTCATTTCTCTCCATCACCATCTACCCTGCCTGGCATTTCTTTGAATAGTTCAGTACCAGGATCCATTCAAACTAGCACGGACAGCCGCTAAACAGAACTCTTGTTTATTTTTCTCAAAGATGATTCAATTTAGCTTCATCAAGCTAGGTCCAAGATCTTAAGTACTGAGAGGGTTTTACTTTCAATTGCAAAGACTGGCCCATTCTGATCATGCTGCCACCCCCAGAGTACTAAATTCCCTTTGGATTTCTTTCCTGTTTCCCATTATCACTCAATCCTTTGTGTTTCTTGGGGGAATTCAGGTCCCTGATGCTGTATGTGCAGTGAATGAAGGTCACAGGCCAACCACCTCACAAGATGCAGAAGGCCAATAAATCTGAACAGAAAGCATAAATAATAAATCTGAACAGAAAGCATAAATAATAAATCTGACAGAAAGCAGTTGAAAATCCTCCCACGCCTGCAACTACAAGCAAGCTGATGAAATGCTAACCCCAGATTTTAAATATTTCCCTTTTTAAAATAAAAATATCAATAGTCCTGAAGATAACATAGACCAAGCCAGCTGGTCTAAATTATCTAATTTGGAATAAAGCCTTAGTTGTACCCATAAAGCTGTTCCACTAAATTCCATGTAAAAGGCTACAGCTATTTTTCTTATAGCAGTTCATAGCAAAGCATAGATTAATTTGCTATCATGTGAGATCGGTGTGTGTGTGTGTGTGAGAGAGAGAGAGAGAGAGAGAGAGAGACTAAGTGCAAGAAGTCCAGTTCAGACCCAATCCCACTTTCACTGAAATCTTCTCTTTGAAATTAGAATACTACTTCTTTTGACATTCATTCCTGGAAGAAAGGTGACAGGAATGTTTAACGAATATGTAGATGACACAAAAATTTGGATAGCAAATAACCCAGAAGTCAGAAATGAAATTCAAAACAAGCTTGAGAAGTTAGAGAAACAGGCTGAAAGTAACAAAATGAAATGCAAATACGTGCAATGTTCTTTTACTTAACAAAAAAATCAAATATTTATGTACAGTATGAGGGCTACCTGGGATAGATGTTACTGTAGTTCTTAGATGAACGTATATTCATTTTGGGGGTCCTTGGTGCTCTCTGAGCTTGGTTATTTTCATGCAGATGTTTCATTACTCAAACTAAGTAACATCATTAGTGCTAGTGATAGAGATTTCATTCACCAGTACTAGATATTTATTTCCCTATTACCAAGAAAGAAATCTACTTCTTACCGGTTTTTCAGAAAGCTGGTAGAGAATCCCACCATCTCTATGCAAGGAGATATATTGGCTCTAAAATGAAAGTAATTGCTGGAATTCTTGTGACCCTCATCCCATCTCTCCTAATAGATCTTCCTAAAGATCATCTTTTCTCCTGCGTGAAAATTTTGCTTAGAAAATATTCAGGTTTCAGGTTAGGAAGGTGCCCAAGAGCTGCTCAGCTTGATACCTGGCTTGATAAAGGTTTACATGAAAATGATTTTGGAACAAACAGTGGTTGATTGCAAATTAGTTTGAGCTAACAGTGTGATGTGGCTGCCCGCCCCCCAACAGGCAGATAGAAATGTAAGATGCAAAATTAAATTTCCAGATCATGAGAAATAATACCATCCTTGAAAAAAAAGAGAAATTAGAATAGTTTCAAGGGTAATTGGGGGGATTAGAAACTCAGTCTTATGAAGAGAAATTGCTGGGTATGTTTAGCTTTTGGAGAAATAGGGGGAGGGGTATACTAGCAGTCTTCAAACTTGAGAAAATGTCATGTAGAAGGTCAAGAATTTTTCCTTCTCATTCTAGAATGCAGGGTACAGAACTAATGGACTTAATTTACAGGACGTTCCCCTGATTTTTTTTTTAGGGGAAACAAAATTATTTGTAACAGTAAAAAACAGTTTGCCGCTAGCCAGAGAAGTGGTGGTTGGAAAGTAATTTAACTTAGTTACCAAAAGTTAAACCATATCTTTAATTTAACCAGGGAGTTTGATTTGATGAGCTAAATACCTCAGCAAAGCTGGCTGAGGAATTCTGGGAGTTGAAGTCCACAAGTCTTCAAGTTGCCAAGATTGGAGACCCCTGTTCTAATCTAACCTGTATAAAATATTGTGAGCTTCTAATACAGGAGTAGACAAAGTGGAGCACATATTTTAGGGTTCACTTGCCCCCCTCCCCTGCCATGTGTGGACTTCAATCCCTAGTATTCCCCAGCCAACCAGCTTAAAGTTGCCAAGGCTTCTTTTCCAAAGAAATTGACCTACCTATCCCAGATAAATTCTCTATCCCAGAAATGGAAAGCACATAACAAGACAGTATAGTATAAATAGACAAGAACCCTAACTCTGAAAACAGTTTTTTTTTTCATTCCTGCAATTGCTCAGCCAACTTTTTGGTACCAAATGAACATATTAATTGCCCTTATTCTGGATAAGCACACATTATTTGCTTACCTGTGATGGTGTATCTGCTCTTCACATCATTACTTTTGGGGACCACAACTTCCTTCTCCTCTCCAGACAAAGAACTGAACTTCAGTTTGTAGTAATCCACTTCTGCCGCTGGATTTTCCCATTC
This sequence comes from Cerberus rynchops, assembly GCA_032468195.1. Lineage (NCBI taxonomy): Eukaryota > Metazoa > Chordata > Lepidosauria > Squamata > Homalopsidae > Cerberus > Cerberus rynchops. Next base: position 304,105 of record JANHFJ010002795.1, read on the forward strand.
CACTTCCAATGAGTTCTCAGTCTCCTCCGTCACCCAGATAAGCCCAATGGCAGGAACAGCTAAAATGAACATTGACAAAAAGGACTCCAAGACTGCAACAACCAAGCTTTTTTGTGCAGAGATAAGAACATTTTTAATATGGAGAATTATATAATCACTTTAGCTGTGCTAAATAAAGGGGGTACATTTATACTTGTAGCTTTCCCAAAATCTGATAGTGAGTTTTGCACAAAGCAAAAATAAATTTTTTGTATTAGCCTATTACTAATACAAATAAAGATTGGTATCAACCTACAGCTTCTGCTACTGGGATGGGATTTCTAAAAGTCCATTAGCATTTTGCATCGCTATAGCAACCAAAGCAGATTTTTCCAAAAAACATGCTTACTCTCCTGAATATATCTCTATAAATATAATTATTTATATGTTCCCTCTTGGATCCTTTTAGATGTTGATACTGTTGTATAAATAAATCTTTCTTCAGTATAAAAAAACACACATGCAGTTTTAGAATAAATTTATTTTAGGATAAATTAGGGTCACGTCAGCATTTGAGTAGACCTCCTTCTTAGGAAGATCACAACACTATAGATATTTGAGGACCAAAGACTATCTTAAGGTAGCATCAGTATATAGACAGACAAAAAATGCTTTATTACAGGCCAGAACTTAAAATAAAATGTGGAAACAAAAGGCAGTAATGCAGTATAAAATAAAATAAAATAAAATCACACATTTATATACCGGTAAGTTTAAAAGAAAATATGATGCAATATGAAAGGTGTCCTAAAAGTAAATTTGGTATCAATAACAGTAATTAAATGAATGGATTATATTATGACTCTTACCCATAATATTAGAAAGTTTTAATATTTAATTCTTAGAAACATAGGTATCTGAAAGGAGTCAAGATGGTGGCCACAACAATGTGATCAAAGCCTTGATTCTTGTTTATGTCTATTGCACCTCGCTCATTTGCCCCCCTGGCTTAAGTCAGAGGGATACAACCAACTAGTGGCAAATAGTTGGACTGGAAGACCTCCAAGGCAGGGGTGAAATCTGACCAGTTTTGCTACTGGTTTGGTGCGCGCGCATGCGCACCAAACGTGCTGCAGCACAACTCTTTAAACCTTTTTTACAGGCACCAGAGGCAGCAGGGATCATCATGAAGGCTCTGTAGACGCACCAAACAGCTGATTAAGGTAAGAAACAAAAAAATGAAGCTTGTATAAGGGTAGGATATTAGGCCATGGATATTTACTCCTCATGTAATTCTTGGCTCTGGCTGTGATCATGAAAAAACTACCCCAAATTATGGAGAAATCCTGAGGGAATTGGATTCAGATAGAATATTAGAACCATTTGTTACAGTATTCAATTAGAGTTAATTCTTGTCTTTAAAACAGTTATTTTTCAGAGGGAAACCCCCACTGACATGGTATTGATGTACACATGATTCCCCACACACACACACACACACAAAAGGAGAGAAAATCATAGTGAGATGAGATGTGACTCCACTCCAGTCAGAGGGACTACTGTACCTGGCCTCACTCTGGCCTCACTCTGGCTATGTAGGTAACCAAGGAAAGTAACAAATGAAGAAGATAAATTAAATAAGCAGATAAAAACATTGCAAAGATAGTTACATTATTAATTTTTTCAAAGCCTTAGCCTTCTGTTGATGTGAAGACCCTGCAGGTTCAAAGATAATGGAAAGAGAATTGCAGTGTCCTACCTGTGCTACCTCGCAGGAGTTCTGGTTCACTGAAGACGTCTCTCTTTACATTGCGAAGTGTGATTACATATTCTGTGCCAGGAATCAGACCCTGAATCTCATAATTTGTCTGATCTTTGGGCACCCTTATTTGTTTCATCAAGGCCTCTTCCCCAACAGGAAAGTAGCTGATGAGGTAGTAGTCCACATCTGTTACCTTATCCCAGCCAATGGCTAGGGAATTTTCAGTGGTTTTAAGGAGATGGATATTCCACGGGGCAAGCACTATTGGGGAATAATGGTTAGATTTTAGAATAATGCAGCCTGTGAGTCGAGTGAGGCATATCACATTTCATTTTGTCTGTATAAATTTGCTTAGCAATGTGTAGGCCACAGCATCTCATTTTTTCATAATCAGTGGCACAAGTGTTGACAATAAATATTTGCTGACATTGTTTTTCATGCATCAAGCAGCAATTCCTTCAGAACTTGAATATTTTCATCAGATGATGAAGTGTAAATCTGGGAACCTAATAAAATCTACCCATTAAAATCTACCCATTGTTGCATTAACTTAACTTCCTTTTTTTTAAGCAAAATGTTTGATCAACTGCAAGGAGCCCAGAGGTAAAATAGGAGTGGAATAGTGTAGATTTCTGTTATCTTCTTTTAAGGATATAAGAACTGTATCTTTTTTTGCATTTTGCCTTTCTATGACTATCCAAGTAAAGACAACAAACACTTTCATCAGAATGGCAGTTAAAATCCTTGACAGTTTAATAAATATTGATATGCAGTATAAAAGTCCATTGTGTTACTTCATTTATCATTGTAGAATTTAGAAAAGTAAGTAGATTAGAAATGTATCAACCACACTGCAAGAGAAACTGGCACTCTTGAAGTACTCAACTGCACTCCTTGAAATGAGGGATAATGTACTTCCTATTCACAAATCCTATGGTAAATTAAGCTGAGCTCCCAATACAGTGCAACAGAAATTGGAGAGCACTTTCTGGCAGATTATATCCCTAGTAAATAATAGCAGCAGTAATAAATATTTTGTTCAATATACAAAAGTTGCTTAGGGTCCCCTGAAAACAAATTTCAACAGCATACAAAATGGGTCTTTCCAGTTATAGCACCACATGTACAGTGCTGTCTGAGTTAGAACAAAACACTGAGCTACCAACTAGGAACAGCTGTAACCTAACAATTTGCAGAATAAGGTAGACAGCTCTGAATATGTATGCTCTGATTGACTGTGCTCATACCTTAATTATTTATTTAGTTGTAATATTTTAAAAAGATAGAAAGATTTCTGGAAAACTGGAAAACAGGGTTTTTTTTTCCAAAACCTTCCCATAAAAGTATTTGACTGAAAAACAAATTAAGGTTGAGACAAGATAACAGGAGCAGTTGCTTGAGGCCCATGCATGGAGATGGCTCTGCCCAAAATACAATTCAGTTTTTGAAATAATACAATGAATTCAAGACACTAATCAGTGAAATAGCCCAAAAGTTATTCAGTATTTTGAACTTCTCTAGGCGCTCTCATATTGACTTAACTGATAAAAAGAAAGGCAGAAAGAAGAAAAGGTGTCCTAACCTTGCATGCGATGTGGAAGAAGGTGTGGGTCAAATGCAATTGTGCCTCCCACTCCGTCCCAGATGGGGTGTGTTGAAAAAGCAATGGCAGAATGGCCGTTCAATGAAATCTTCATTTGGAGGTCCCTCAATATTGTGGGACAGCCAGGGAAAGGCTCTTACCTTTAGAGCAGTCTAGCTCTGTGAAACCATCCTTACAGTAGCACTCGCCACTGTCACAGTATCCATTGCCACTGCAGTCATTAGGGCACCTCCTCTCACTGCAGTCATCACCAGTGAACTCCTGATAACACTGACATACCCCACGGACACAGACTCCATTTCCACTGCAGTTCTCAGGACACAGAAGTTGACTGCAGTCATCACCAACATAGCGGGCATTGCAAATACACCGGCCATCAATGCAACGCCCATTACCACTGCAGTTTCCTGGGCATGTGGGTTGGGAACAGTCCTTCCCTTCCCAGCCTTCCTCACAGTTGCAGCTGCAGATCTCTTGGATGAAACTGCCATGGCCGCTGCAGGATGACACTCCTGTTCAGTAAGAGGTCCAGAACATAGGAGAAAAATGGAAGACAAAGTTACAGGGGCAACAAGATCTCAACCCACTTGAAAAGAATGATGAACACTGACATTTTGTTCATATGTATGAGCTCCAGTTTTAAGCAGTTAAAAGTATCTTGAGTTAAGTGCCATCTCTTTTTATCCTTAAGCCAACATGTGCAATATTGTTGCTTTGCTTTTAAGGATAATAATAATATGATGACTGAATTTTTATTTGGTACAGGGTAAATCTGCAAAAGAAAACTCCATGAAATTGTTCACAGAACTTCAATAGTCTTGAAGTCCACTAAGCTAAATCTGGGTCCCCATCTATGGATGACAAGCAAGCCAGTGTTTTGTGGGTGATATAAGGCAAATGTCAGGCACCCGATAGGACACAATATACAGCCAACTAGCTTCCTCACCTTGCCCTCTTCCACAACACTTTTGAGGATTACAGATCCCTTTCAGATGTACCACTTCTAGTTCTAAATTTTCCAGTCTTTCCAGCAAAGCTTTAACCTGTTCAAGGACTTCACAGTCTCTTTTAGGAGTTTGCAGACGAATGTTATGCTTGAATATAATGTTTTGCTCCCCGTCCTCATCTACTTTGCCATTAGTGAACAGCATGTGATTGTTGTCTTGGAGAGGCCCGGGGTCTGGTTCCACATTGAACTGAAAGGAGTCAGGCACATTAATCTTATATGAGTGACTAAAGCTGATCTTCTGGCTTTGGTCAGGGCAGTTTTTGGGCTGAGCAGGCAGTTGTGTCAGGACCTCCAGGAAGGAACAGTGCATCAGAATCCCCATGAAAATAATCCACATGGTCATTGTGCTTCTGTAAATACAAGAACAGAAAGGCTCAGCTGAGGAAACAAGAAGGAAAGATGAGATAAATGATATAAAAGCTATTTTCTAGATATTATAAAGAGTACAGGAAAAATATTCCTGGCAATCTTGACTGGGGAATTGACCAAGAGCTGATCTAGATATAGAAGAGACTCGCTGAGTGTTGGTTATCCCTGCAGAATGCGCTTTGGCAACCCATTGCTTCTTGCATAATAAATTCATACATAAATACATACCCACTCCTTTACACCATGTAACCTATGCTTCTCTGTTATTTGGAAAAATAGTTTACTATGTGTAGGAAGTAGGAATGGGAGGAAGTATTTTTTAAAATGCTTTCAAGGGAGCATTTAATCATGCATGCGCCACTGAACTTGAATTATAGTTTGGCTCAAGGTTCAAGTTTTTTCTGTTTGCCAAAAGTATGAAAAGTGACACATAAACCATCAGAAGTTTCCGAAATTAATTAAGACCCCTCTGAGCAAGGCCTTCTGACTTGTAGGGCAAGATTTACAGTATGAGGTGAACCTTTGTCAGGAAAAGTAGTTTTGTGTTTATGCTGTGCATTTCTGCATGGATTGGAGGTGCAATATACACATCAAGGAGCAAGAAGTAAACCTGCTGGAGGAAGCAGGCAACCAAGTTAGAGAAAGAAACTCAAGAGGAAGGACGGATGTATGACTGAGGAGCAAGCAAATGAGGAAGAAGGATCTGTAAAATAGAGTGACTAGACCAGTGATGGCGAACCTTTTACTTACCAAGTGCCAAAAAGTGTTTGCATTGCGTGTGCCATCCACACTTGCGTGTGGCTCCAGGTGCGCTGCATGTGCAACTGCACCATCTGCACATGCATGCAGCTTTTTCACTCACGCACACATGAGCAATCATGTGTGCATGCACAGAAGAGCTCTGAAGACCAGCTGGATTTCCTGCTACAATTGCGTTCATGCACAGCAGAGGGCCAAAGACCAGCTGGGTCTCTGCAATTGTGCATGCATGTATGCGCAATCACATGTACGTGCTCAGCTGGAGGTAAGTTGACCGACAGCTTATATGCCCAGCAAGATGGCTCTGTGTGCCACCTGTGGCACCTGTGTGATAGATTCACCATCATGGGCCTAGACAAACAACTATAATTGCCTTGGAAAAGACAGATCAGGAGTAACAACATAAAGAAGCATGACCAAGGAGATAGTTTTCCAAGAAACTTAGGGCTTGTTTCCACCCACCTCCCTAAGCTTCATGTAGAAGTCAAAGTACAGGTAGTCCTTAGGTTACAACATCAATTGGGACCAGAATTTCCATTGCCAAGTGATGCTATTATAAAGCACAATATCACATGACCACATTACTTAGCAATGGCAATCCTGGCAGTGCTGGTTGCTATTATAACCCTGGGTTGGTAAGTGGGAAGAGGTGGGAGTCCCTGGCAAGCAGGCCGTGGTACAGACAAGCTGTGCAGAATGTCGATGTGTGTGCATAGGTACTGTGTGTGTGTGTGTGTGTGCATGCATGTGTGTGTGTGTGTGCACATGTGTGTGCTATGGGCAAGTGTTACAGAGTCTTGGAAGATAAAAAAGTGATAGGAACAATTTCTGACTTCCTGTTGGCTTCTCTATTTGCTTGTGGGAAGTTCACAAGGAATATCAGAAATTGTGGTCACATTGCAGAGTCATCGCAAGCTGGCCACTGACCATTTGGATTGCTATCACATGATCTTGGAGACACTGCAGCAGCTAGAACTCTGAGGAACT
>JANHFJ010002796.1:0-13838 GCA_032468195.1 Cerberus rynchops
TTCCACCCCAGGCCACCCCAACGAAGCCGTCGAAGTGATGAACCGGTGCCTGGAGGCCATGCGGAGTTGGATGGGTCAAAATAGGCTCCAGCTCAACCCGACCAAGACTGAGTGGCTGTGGTTTCCTGCACCCAGATACAGCCAGCTTGTTCCATTGCTGGCCATGGGGGGAGAGTTGTTGACCCCCACAGAAGGGGCTCACAGTCTGGGTGTCCTCCTGCATATACAGCTGTCATTGGAAGATCATATCACAGCCGTCTCCAGGGGGGCTTTTTATCAGGTCTGAAGGATCTCCCAGTTGGGCCCTTTCTGGATCGGGGCACGCTTTACACAGTCACTTCCGCCCTTGTTATCTCTCACCTAGACTATGGCAACGCTCTTTACATGGGGCTCCCCTTGAAGAGCATCCAGAGGCTGCAGTTGGTGCAAAATGCAGACACGCGAGTGATCCTGGGTGCTCCTCAGAACTCCCACATTACACCTCTCCTCCGTGAGCTGCATTGGCTCCCTGTAGCCTTCCAGGTGCGATTCAAGGTGTTGGTTCTCACCTTTAAAGCACTCCATGGCTTGGGGCCTGGGTACTTTACGGGACCGCCTTTGCCACCGTCAGCCTCCCACCGACCTGTGCGTTCCCACAGGGTTGGCCTCCTTGGGGTTCCATTGTCAGGACCGTGTCGTCTGGCAGCCCCAAGGGTCTGAGCCTTCTCTGTGGGGGCACCCTCCCTTTGGAACGAGCTGCCCTCAGAGATCCGGACCATCACGGACCTACAGACCTTCCGGCGTGCACTGAAAACCTTTCTGTTCCAACAAGCCGGTCTGGCCTAGTACTATCGGTTGGGGTTTTTAATTGGTTTTTTAATTAGTTTTAAATGTGTAATTTTTAAATCATTTAATTTTTTTAAATTTATAATCAGTTTATTTGGCCATTAATTTAATTAATTTTAATTCTGTTTTAAATTGTTATATATTCATGTCTTTTAGTTGGCTGTACACCACCCCGAGTCCTTTGGGAGAGGGGGCAGTATAGAAATCTTGATAATAATTAATTAATTAATTAATTAATTAATTAATTAATTAATTAATTAATTAGTAAATAAAGCTATCTATACTTTTTTAAAAAAGTTGCTGCAGGAAAAAACAATATTGTGAATACAGATCATCACTACATTCAAGAACTTGGCCTTATACTTCATTATTTGGTTGTCAGAATAGTCTTTGCATTTTTTGTTACATTCGGTCTTGTAATTTTTTTTCTTCTATCTAGAGGGAAAAAGAAATGCAAGTAATATTTGGCAAAACTTTGTCATGATTCTCTTAAATCATCTTAATCAATATCTTTACTATGAACCCTTCTCATCACTTTCAGTGTCTTTTTAAACTTTTAATTTGAAATATGTATAAATCCAGTTGAAGGCTTTAAAATCCCTTCCACAGTACAGTAAGAAATTAATTTGATATTGGAGTCAGTATTTTTTTTAAATCCTAATTTATTTATTATAAAATAATAAATAATTATTTATTGACCAAAAATAGTAAATCACATTGATAACAAAATATAATGAGGTCATAATATTGAAAACACTTTAAGTTTCTTCCTGTGGTTTTTGCATCTTTAAATATAAACTCAAAAGAGGAAGGAAAAATAAGGGAAGAGGAAAAAATAGTTTTTAAATTGCATAGTAGTTGCTATAATGAGTAATAGTAATAAAAATAAATAATGGAGAAGGATTTGTACAGATTAGCAGACAGAGATGGGAAGGATATGCAACAGATAAGAGTGATTAAAGACAGAGATGGAAAGGTGCTGACAAGTGAGGAGAGTGTGAAGAGAAGATGGAAGGAGTATTTTGAGGAACTGATGAATGAGGGAAATGACAGGGAAAGAAGTGAATATTGTAGAGCAGGAAGTAGCAAAGATTAGAAAGGATGAGGTGAGGAAGGCTCTGAGGAGAATGGAAAGACTATTGGTCCAGATGACATACCTGTGGAGGTGTGGAAGTGTTTAGGAGAGACAGCAGCGGCATTTCTATCTAGTGTGTTCAACAGGATTTTAGAGAGTGATTTTAGAAGATGCCTGAGGAATGGAGGAGAAGTGTTCTAGTGCCAATCTTTAAGAAGAAGAGTGATGTGCAGAGTTGTAGCAATTACAGAGGTATAAAGTTGATGAGTCACACAATGAAGCTGTGGGAAAGAATAGTGGAAGCTAGGCTAAGAAAGGAAATGGATATCTGTGAGCAGCAGTATAGCTTCATGCCCAGAAAGAACACTACGAATGCAATTTTTGCCCTGAGAATGTTAATGGAGGAATATAGAGATGGTCAGAAGGAGCTGCATTGCATCTTTGTGGAGTTAGAAAAGGCATATGACAGAGTGCTGAGAGAGGAGCTATGATACTGTATAAGGAAGTCAGGAGTGGTAGAGAAGTACGTCAGAGTAGTTCAGGTTATGCATGAGAGGAGTATGACAGTAGTGAGAAGTGCTGTAGGTCAGACAGAGGAGTTCAAGGTGGAGATGGGACTACATCAAGGATCAGCTCTGAATCCCTTCTTGTTCGCTATAGTGATGGACAGGTTGACAGATGAGGTCAGACAGAAATCCCCGTGGACAATGATGTTTGTGGATGATATTGTGATCTGTAGTGAAAGCAGTGAGCAGGTGGAGGAACACCTGAAAAGAAGAGGGATGAAAGTCAATCATAGTAAGACAGAATAGAAGAGGGATATTAGTTGTATTGGTAGAAGGATGTTGGAGATGGAGCTGCCAGGCAAGAGGTCAAGAGGACGGCCAAAGAGGAGATATATGGATGTGCTAAAAGAGGACATGAAGTTAATTGGGGTGAGAGTAGAGGATGCCGAGGATAGAGTTAGGTAGAAACAGATGATTCGCTGTGGCAACCCCTAATGGGAACAGCTGAAAGAAGAAGAAAAAGATGTATAGTATATTTGCATGTATGCTGAGTGTATTTATATGTTTATATGTGTGTGTGTATATGCATGTGTTCTGAATTGATATTTACAGGTAGGCATGTAAATGTTCAGTTAGAAATGAGAAATACATTTTACTCTCTTAAAATGACTATTGAATAAACCCCTTTTCAAGAGTGAGAACATGTTTGTTTAAAATATTTTTCATTGTCTTACTACCTATGGAACTATACTTAAGGTCTGCATTTTAACCTGCAATTTATGTTAATGCATTTGCCAATTGAAAAGAGCTTTCAAATAAATAAAAAATAAATTGATGCTAAATTAGCTAAAATGGGAAGTGGTATTTTTATTCTGCTGTTAGGGTTTTTGTCATCATAGTTGCAAGCAGATTGTCAGAAAATTATTTAATACTGTTATTGATTTTTATTCTCTTTCTAAGCTCAGCTTTGGAGGGACTCCAATGCCTGGAAAATCAGGGATATTACCATGGAAAAACTTTCATGGATGTTTTGAAAATATTTATTACAATGGGGTGAACATTATTGATTTGGCTAAGAGATATAAACCTCAGATCAACATAATGGTAAGAAATATTTATATGTGTGCTAGGTATCTATCTACCTCTCTCTCCCTCTCTTCTTCTCTCTACCTCTCTCTCCCCCCCCTCTGTGTGTGTGTGTGTGTGTGTGTGTGTGTGTGTGCGTGCGCGCGCGCGCGCAAACTTTCTTTTTCTCTTTTGGCCTTGCTTCATAGTAACATTCAAATTTCAATCTAAGGTTGGTATGTATTTATTTCTAAAAAGTTAACTGAAGTACACTATTGAAAATAGTTTTATCTTTCCTCCTCCCTTCCATTTAAATGTGCCCACGAGAAGTCTTTCTGGTTGACATAATATAATAAGAGAACAAGGTGGCCATGGGGAAATGAAAAGGCTTATCACATTTAGTGTGATTAAATTAAGACTCTGTGGTACAAGCCTAATGTCTCCTTCTACTTCTATTAATCTCATATTATTCAGAAGGCCCCTTGGTTCTTGATTTTTTTTTTTCCTTGTGGCTATAGAGGCTTCTGTGGCAAAAGAAATAATACAGCACTGATGATGTTACCTAGTTTAATAAGAAAATGTCTGAAAAAAAACTAAAACCTAAAACACCAAAGATCCTATAGTTTCAACACTGAACTACAAATATTTTCGTTTATCAGAAACAATGCACTTCAATCACCAATTTTTAAAAGTGGTTGCCTTAGGATGTGTACCACAACATTTTGGCTTTATTAACTTGAGTTCATTGTAACTGCATTAAATTGACAATATCACTTAACATATTTGTAAAAGCTGAAGTTCCAGTTGTTAATTGTGTGAACACAAAACCAGATTAAGGCCAGGTGCCTAAGCATAGCAACAGAATGTTTGGAGTGAAATATGGAATAGGTGATAGTGTCAACATATTGAAAAAATACTTGTTTACATGTTGGACAGTTACATATTTTCATTATGTATGTAAAACTGTGTGTTCATGTCAATAAACTACAAAAAAGAATAACAAATGACAGAAGGATAGGATAGAAAAGGAATGAAAAGAAATGCCATTGGAAAATCTAGTTACGTACATTTAAAGTTTAAACTGAAAAACAAAGTTATTTGAAACTTTTCTGAATTTCTAGGAATGGGAGATAAACAGAATATATTCAGTTCTCATTTTAACATGACTCTATGCAATTAAATCTTCCTGAACTTTTCTGCAAACCAGAACAAATATATATGCCAAAATCAGCAGTTTTCCTGAGACTGATGCAATTTACAGCATAAGATATATACAAAAATATACATATTAGATTAAAGGGAGTATTATATTATATTCATATACTGATGGAAAGGGTAATAAAATTGCTCAGGGGAAATGTTTAATGAGAAAAGGACAAACTTAGAGATGTATATTGGGAAAATGATACCTAAACATATAGTTACAACTATCTGTATCTATATCATTTACAGTATCTCTATATCTACATGTAATTCAAAAGTTAAGTTCTCTGTTTTTGTAAAGAATAGGTTATCAACCTTGTTTAGGTTCACATACCTAATATACTTATGACGGACCTCAAAATTATTTAAACTAATCATGTCTTGACTAGCAACCTTGGCTAGATGCTTCTAGTTCTGTATTTTTATCAGTACAAACTGATGCCTCTCAAATGAATGACATTATCTATTTAAAATGCTACTTTTCATCACTATCCTTTCCTGAAGCAGCTGAACACTATATAACTGCTGTCCATAATTTCTGACCATAGTAATAAACTAATCTTGGCTAATCCTTTCCCTTTCTGCATTGGTCTAATGTTTATCTTGTTTCCTTTGTTTCCAGGGCAATATATCTTTCTCCTGTTCTGAACCTCCAATTATTCCTGTCACCTTTTTGAACCCCAACAGCTATTTAGCATTGCCTGGAACAGCAGGACTAGATGAAATTTCAGTCAGTTTTCATTTCCGCACCTGGAACAATGAGGGACTGTTGCTATCAAATAAACTATATCAGACTTCAGGTGGTCTCCTTATGTATCTAAGTGATGGGAAAGTTAAGCTGAGCTTCTACAAACCGGGAAAGGCACAGAGTGACATCACTGCAGGTGAAGCAAAAAGCAGAAGAAAGCAATTTCTAAAATAAATGCTTGGACTAGCATCAGAATTCTGATGACAGTATTCTCTGTGTTTATCTTTTAAATAACAAAAAACATTTATACCAGTTTTCTCCAATGTAAAAGGGGATTCAAATACCAGAATTCCCCATTGGCATGGCAGTAGATGAGAATCCTGGCAGTCTGACCTTAAATATCTGAAGTTGGAAAGTTTGAAGAACACCAAAGTTGTTTAACATGGGAAATGTTTGTCATAGGGCCTCCTACAGCAGAGGTCACCAACCGGTGGTCCATGAGAACATTTTGGTGGTCCATGGCACACCCAGGTGTAGGAACTTCTCCAGGATGACAAGTGGGCCAGTCCCATGACTAGAGCTTGTGGTGGGAAACTTTGCAGGTGGTGCAATGTGCAGGAAATAGCACAACCCTGGCTGGCCGGAACAAGGGAATGGGAGGGGCAGGTGGGTCAAAGCAATGGATGTCGACAACCCATGCCTCTTTCATTCCCATGGTGTGGCTCCCTGTCGGCTGTCCCAACCCTTGCCCTCCTCTCCAAGTCACTCCTTGCCCAGCCTGAGAAGTAAGGGCGGGGGGTGGCGAGCAGGAGTGAAGCTTGCTTCATCTTTTGCTGTGTCCCACAGCCACTTCTTCTGGCCCTTATTGGTGCTGCACACAGCTCGTTGGCTCAAGGAGATGCACAACTTCCTCTCTGCCCGAGACACTGGTCCAACCCAGCTGTTTCTCTCCGCTGCTACTGTTGGAGCAGGTTGTGTATCTCACTGAGTGAACAAGGTGCATCCAGAATAAACAAAGGCTGGAAGAAGCACCCACGAGACCCATAGAGCCCCAGAGAATCAGAATGTGTGTGTGTGTGTGTGTGTGTGAGAGAGAGAGAGAGAGAGAGAGACAGAGAGAGACAGAGAGAGAGAGAGACAGAGACAGAGAGACAGAGAGAGAGAGAGAGAGAGAGAGACAGAGACAGAGACAGAAAGAGATGAGATAGATGAGAAAAATAAACAAAGAGAGAGAGAAAGAGATAGATGAGAGAGAAAGAGAGAGAGATGAGAAAGAGAGAGAGAGAATGATGAGAGGGAGAGATACAGAGACAGAGAGGGAAAGAGATATGAGAGAGAGACAAAGAGAGACAGAAAGAGAGAGATGAGAGAGAGGCAGAGAGAGAGAGAAACAGACAGGGAGATGAGAGAGAAAAAACAGAAAAAAGAGAGAGAAAGATGAGAGACAGAGAGAGAAAGAGACAGGTGAAAGACAAGAGAGATGAGAGAGACAGAGAAAGAAAGTGGGGGAAGAGAGAGAGAGAGTTTGCAGAAACAGGCAGCCAAGATAAGTGTCTGAAGGACCCTCATCCCATCACTGGGAGTCCAGGGGCTTCAGCGAGTGACGCTTCAGTGAATGATGCAATGATTCATATTAGTGGTCCGCGGGATTTAAAATTATGAATTTAGTGGTCCCTGAGGTCCAAAAGGTTGGTGACCCCTGTTCTATACAACTCAACTTCATATGTTGTTCAACTGAAATAATTTGAATACAGGAATATATGATATACTAAGGACATGATTTACTGCCAATACAGAATATTTATTACAACTTGCCTGTCTGGTTCTGGACCATATAAAAACATGTATAAAGACTGTATAGACATCACTTTCCCTTGTTTTATTGCAAATCTAAACCTCTGTGCCTAAATTTATAAGTTACAGAATCTGTATGATAGCAGAGGTTGATAGCAGGAAGCCAAAAAATTGTTGAATCCAGCTATTTGGGCATAATTCTAAGTAATTCTTGAGTTGCTTTAAGATTATATTTGGGGTTGGATAATGCTGTGCTTTCCACATAAAATAGTACAAGTTGCATCACTGTTAACTTTCATGGCCATTGAAGGTCATTCCAATCTACAAATACCAGATTAATTTATACCTGGCACTGGATAGAAATATTCCTTGAACTTGCTTAATGAATATCCACTTATGAGATCATTATACAATAACACAGGAACAGCCACACTCATCTAGTCCAGCTTTCTGCTTCCCCAGTTATTTATGGGGAACTTAAAAGTAGGACTTAAGTTCAATGATGTTCTCTTACTGCCTTTAATCATTCTGGTGACTTTGCAATCAAATATTTTGTTCCCAATGGTGGACAAGAAGTACTGGGAACAATAAAAATACCTTATGTCGTATATAAAAACCCAGTCTTGTATATGAAATGTTAGCAAGGTTAATGATTTGAGAACTACCAGAGCTGGCCTTTAAAAATCTGGATGACTAATATATTGCAACAGATACATTAAAAAAAACCTTCAAACTATTTTGGCATTTGCTTGGATTTACCGGGTTATTTCTGGTATCTCTATTATTCACAAGCCATATCTTTAGAGCCAGTTATTTAAACCCTAAAGCAAATGGCCTAAGCATTATTCTAGTACTGCTTTTAAATTGAATGTTGTGTTATCAAATATCTGGCTTATAGAAGCATTGATAAAACATGAGTTTAACAAGTTTTCCTCTTGCAGAATTTATTTGCATCTTTCCCTTTGAGTGAGTGGTAAGATAACTGAAATATAAGAGCTGGGGTAATTGAATGATTGCCAGCAGCAATTTCAGTATCATGGTGGTGATTTATATAAAGCATCCATCGTGGAAATGAAGTTCTGACATTGGGTTTAGTCATAGCACAACCAATTGCAATGTACGCTAACACTCCCCAACTCAGATTAAATAATGCAGAAAGTATGTCAATTTGTGGCTTTCCTAGGCTCACCATCAGAAAATGTTAATTCTACAGCAAGAATGTCACTGATGTGCCTTTTACTGTGATATATCTGGCCTCCCCTAAAGCAGTTTAAATCACAGCCCAATTACATGCATGTTAATGACACAATCATAGTTCACTGCCTGTTTTAAGTGGTTTCTGCCATGCCCTGTAATGTCTAACTGACTTCCTGACATACGTTTCTGACAGACTACTAAACGACAGGCACAAATCAAACTCTCTGTAAAATATTTGTCCAGCAACCTGACATTTCGCACAAGAAGTCAAAAACTATGTTAGAATAGAATTTATCTCACTGTACAATGCGACTAAGACAAAATTCCAGAAGAGTTATAAATTAAAGTTTTCATTTGCTTATGCAGCTATAAAATATCATGTGTCTTTTTTTTTTTTTAAAAAAAAGAAGGGTTCTTGCTTTCTCAGCAGAAAGTTATCTAACAACAGCACACTGTGAACTTTTTTTCCTCTTGCTAGTAAGTTTGAAGTGTTTATTGTAGCCATTGGAGCAAATCAAGTCTGCAAGTAGAGATTGAGTAATTAAATTATGAATGGTTGGACAGGTTTCTTCCCCTACAGGCAGACTTATGACCTGGCTTTCACACAGACAATATGTGATAATTAAATTGGAGCATATTACTTTGAGCACAGCTCTGAGACTTCATTACCAGAGATATATAAAGATTTTTTTTTTGTTTCCCACATAAAACAGAGAACAATGGCACATATTAATTTATGAATGATTAACTGACAATAAACCAAGACTTCCTATTGCAGAAGGGTCTTTATATAATGCTCCCAATGCAATTTCTTTTGCTAGCTGTTCAGCAGTTGTTTAGAAAGATGGAAATTTTGAAATAAGAAATTAGGATACGGGTTGTAACTAGGGTTGGTATTATCCATCCTGTTGCATGATTCCAGCTTCCAGACATGATTCAGCTGAGTCACCATCAAATCACTCCAACAAAATTTGGTACAGGTAGTCCTCAGCTTACAACAGTTCATTTAATGACTGTTCAAAGTTACAATGGTACTGAAAAAGGCAATTTATAACATTTTCCCCATGACTATTGCAACATTCCCACAGTCACATCATCAAAATTTGGATGCTTGGCAACTTACTCAATTTATGACGGTTAGCGTGTCATACAATCAACTTTTTTGACCTCCTGATGAGCAAAGTCAGTGGGGAAGCCAGATTCACTTAACAATTGTGTTACTAATTTAACACCTGCAATGATTTACTTAACAACTTTGGTAAGAGAGGTTGTAAAATGGGACAAAACTCACTTAAAAATGTCTCATTTAGCAGCATAAATTGGATTCAAATAGCTCTTAATTTTATCACATACACAAACCTGAATAGGCATTTGACTGGAGATCATGGTAAAAGACATTAAAAATTATACCAAAGTATTAGAACTATCTGCTTGTGATAATTGGGAATCTTGCATTTAAATACTATAGTCTATCCCTTGGTATTACAAGGGCAAGAAGTCAGTAAAGAGAGAAAGAAAGCAAATAGGCAGCAATTAGCACAAACTGAGATTAAAGTGTCATTTTCATTTTCTCAGAAGTGTTAAAGATTATGAAGTGCTTATCAGATATTATATTAATAAGTTCTCTTGATTTCAACATTTCTTGACATTTTCCCCTTATAGGTGCTGGATTACATAATGGGCAGTGGCATTCTATATATTTGTCAACTAAAAAGAATCGTGTAACCTTAATGGTAGATAATGAAGCAATGTTAACATCTCATATGTTAGTACCTATGCATATATTTTCAGGAGACACCTATTATTTTGGAGGTGAGATACATTTTATTTTCTTGTTAAAGCATAGAAATCTAAGTTTTGGTAAACCACAAATGAAACTTGGTTTCATATGGGAGCATAATATTATTGGTAATATTTATTGTAGATTTCAGTTGAACATCTCACTTCATGTCATTAACAACTTCTGGGCTTAGCACCGGACTAAGAAAATTACACTATTTTCATAGTTCACGTTGATGAGATATACAGATTCTTCAGGATTTTTTTTTAAAGAAGAAAAAGAAGATTCATCTGATTTTAACACACAAAGCAATTTCTTTAAAAAGTGCTATAAAAATTAATATTAAATCGTGCTCACTTTCTTTCCTTGAATATGATCCTAACTTTGTAAAATTATCAAAGGATCAGGCTGAACGCACATAAAACTAGTGTACTATTTCCCTTTCTCCTAAAAATGATAATATTGGTAAAAATGTATATCACAAATATACACCTACAATAATGGTAATCTCTAAAAAGACTGTCAATATTCTAAAACAGAATTTAAAACTACAAGAGAGTTGAACAAGGAGGTTTTCCCTGCTTATACTACAAATGTTTGGGAATATCTGAAATTAATCCCCATTTTCATTGATAAAAGATACATGTATCCAATGATGCCTCATCATACATATTTTTTCCCTGAAAACAGATAAGTACATTCAGATTAGAAATGAAAAAAAGCACATATTTCATTTGGCATGTGTATATGTGTGATAATATGTGTTCTCAAGAGTAATTTGTTCTCAATTATTATATTTTATTTTATTATTTTTCTGTTTCTCTTTTTGGGTATTTATTGAGGGACTATAGAGAGATTTAAGAGATAGATTTAAGAGAGAAAGAACTTAAATCATAACTCTACATGTGCCTTTTGACCCAACTTGACATAGTCATCCAGCTAATGTAAACATACATTCTGTGTGTGTTTTGTCAATAATTTTACAGGCACAGCTGTACCTTAAAATTTGCACACTGGGTAATTTTGAATATCTGAGCAATTGTATATAGTATAGTACCATAGAATTATAGCACTGTAATATCATGTTAAACCAATAGTTTCAGTCCTATACATGTTTAATTAATAGCAAAACTATTTTGTGCAGAAAATACACATATGTAGGTCATATGAATGCCAACTGTATAATTTAAAATAACATTTTCCTATCCTAATTTTTATATAAAATTCCTTCCAACAAAATGTCTGAATGTTCAGAGTTATAGTAAACTGTCTGGGGAAAGCAAAGGAGGTTTAATACAATTGTTACTATTATTTCTCATAGTTTCACTTTGAATCAGAATTTTCTTACTTAAGATATAAACAGGCTTCATTACGAACTTTGTTAAAGATATTTAATATTAGACAAGGAGGACTAATAAGACTTAGAAGGTAATATATTTGGATTAATACAGTATCAATGAAAGGTTTGGGTGCATTAATCATAAGGCACTATTCTCACACTAGAAAAACAAGTCACTAATGGAAATGATGTGATTTGTCATGTTTCATAGCCTGTTGGCATTCATATTTCAAACTGATGACTATTCAAAGGACTTTTGTCACTGGAAGGGGAATTACTGAGAATATGAAAACTTGCACATTTGCATATCCTTCTCTTTATGATATCATTGATGTATTTTCTTTTCTGCTAGCATCGTGGTAGCATTACATTCCTTTCAGCTCATTTCCATTTTTTTTTACTTTTGTTGATACATTGACAATGTGCTAATCTTAAAAATAAGAAGCTACCATCCTAATGTTATAATAATTTTAATTATTTTAAAAATAAATGTATTCATTGTAGCTTTCATCTATGGGAAAAGGTAATCAGGTACTTCTTAGAATTTTGCATAAATCATATAAGAGAATTGTATTTTTTCAAGTCAAGGAATACAATTTATTTTGTTCTGGAATTATAGAATTACGTATGAATTAAATTTGAACATTGAATTCTACTTACCAGTACATAAATGTATCAGTAGGACATTACACTGGAAATTTAATTATTTTTCCCAATTAATCACTTTCATATTTTACCTTCCAGGATGCCCAATTAATGTCAACAACTCAGAATGTAAGAATCCCTATAGTGGCTTCCTTGGATGCATGAAACAAATTTCCATTGATGGCAAACTTGTAGATTTAATTTCAGTGCAACAAAATTCAATGGGACATTTCAGTGACCTTCAGATAGATTTGTGTGGCATTATAGATAGGTAAGAGATTATAAAATATCAATTTTTGAAGATTAAAACATTTTATTACTATTTTAAACATGCTTTTCTTCTGATCCTTATGTAAGTCAGGAATATACTGTATAAAGACAAAATGACAACTGTTTTTCCCCCCGTAAAGTTTTAGTTATTTGAAGAAAGGATGGCAAATTTCTTTTCTTTTCTTTTCTTTTTTTTACCAATACTGTTACTACTTGTGCCCTAGAATTTCAATTGCCCTGCAGTTCAAAATTTCTCAATCTGTATTTATGGCTGTTTTCTGTGGCTTGGTGATACTTAGCAAACTATTCTCAACACTATTTTAAGGCCACATTGAGAATAAAATGTCTTGTGAAAATGTATCTGAGTCATAGATAATAAATGCACTTGTTATAATTTGCTTGGTTTGGTGTGGATAGATTACCTACATCTATTTAATGTCTTATTAGACCAGATTATACAATTTATTCAGGGAAGGCACAGGGACAGTCAGATGAAAAAATATTATAATGAATATTAAAATTCTGCATTATTCCACACATTTGCCAAACCCAATAAGCAGGTCTGTTGTCTTCTTTCCTAAGGCATAAACAAAATAATTCTATATATTCATAAATAACGATAGTAAAACATTGGCCATATTAAATTTAGCTGTTTTAGGATCTAAAGGATCTTCTTTCCTTCAAAAGAATTTTTCATGTAACTCACTTTTCTATAGACTAGAATTGTATGTCCAACAATGTGTGTTGTTTATTTTTACCTTTTATCTAGGTACATGAAAATTGTATGAAACAAAATTTTACATACTGTGTTTGGAAGATTGGGCCCTTGAAAAAGAACAGCATAATCAAAAACATTCAATCATTGTAGTCTATACAAGTGTAAAGATGGATATTTGTAACAGAACATACCTCCAGAGTTCTATTGTTATTTGTTGTTTTGCTTTGCCTCCCTTAAGAAGTATTCATATGGCATATTAATTAATAATACAGTATTTTGGAGTATGAAGTTACAATTAGGGTGAGGGTGAGGATCTGTTGAAATAATGTAGTGCAGAAAATGTTGTTTCTCATTATGGCTTCAATGGGTCAATAACATTCTCACATTCATGTGGGCCTGAAAAAAAGTTGTGTCTTCTTTAAAGTTAATGTAACTCTTATAGCAGCCACAAGACTGAGACTCATCCAGAAGTAGTTTTAATTAGGGTGACCAACCGTCCTCTTTTCCCCGGACATGTCCTCTTTTTAAGTCCTGTCCAGGGCATCCGGGCGGGTTTTATAAATTTTATAAATTTACCCGGACGCCCTGGATTGGACATAAAAGTGGAGATGTCATGTCCGGGCAAATAGAGAAAAGCGGCTCCGGCAAGAGGTCCTGCCTTCCCTGCGTCGTCGGCTCGGTCCAGCCATCCCGCCCCCCTTGCTGATTGGAACAAGCTTCTTGCTTCTCAGTC
>JANHFJ010002796.1:53420-64138 GCA_032468195.1 Cerberus rynchops
TTACTATCTTCCAGTAAAATCTTCTTCTACTATCTTCTTGAAATTGTATCATCTTATCTACTGTATGTACTGATTTTCCATGTGAAACTGTACTGATGGCATTTCAATACAGTATCAAAAGATGTAAGAGTGTATTATGTAGCAACTTTTCAAAATTCCTATTCTTCTTTTTTTATAATTGGCTAAAACCCTTAAGGTGGTATACTTCTGGCAGCTTTCCCTTCAGTTGCCCTTTAGATACAACCTAGGATTGAATTATTTGGAGTTCAATAATAACTCTGCCAGGTTTCAGCAAGGCAAATACTCAAAATACAAGTTCAAAAAGTTTTATTTATACAAGATTGCAGCCTTCAATTCCCAATTAGAAAAGGAACAAAACAGTAAGTTCAAAATGCATAGGAAGTTTCCATTCCAAAAGGATTCAATTTTAGAAGAATGTCATCTAAAGGCTAGAGATGGACTGTATGTGATTTGTGAATAAGTTATTCATATCATCTATTGCTAGCATTTTTAGTGAGTAAGTACCCTATTAATAGGCCAAGTCAGCATACTTCAGGAAATATGCATTAGTGGAAAAAAGATAAAATTAGATTGTGAAGGCTCTTTAAAGATGATAACTCATGGAGTATTACTGGATTATGTTGGTGATAGTTTTTTTGTAACATTATCTCAGTGCCAGATGCTATTATATTGTAAGGTTAGTGGGTTATACAATTCATACAATACATTTCTAGAATTACATTATTGTACTAGTGAAAATATTTTTTTCTTGTAGCTACAATAAGATGTAATTAAGCTTTAGTGAGATCTGTTTATGCTAAATGAAGATTCCACCATGCCCAGAGAGCTTTTATCACTAATGCTCATAAAGCTACCACCTGTGCTGTTTTCCTTTCTAGTATAAGCTGGGGTACAACTATACACATGTCCAATTAAAGAATAAACAATTGTAATTGTACTCCAGCTGTACTCACTTCTATGTCCATGTATTGATGATTTCAATAGTAATTGATAACTTGTTCATTCTCATTATGGCATTTGCCTTCAATACACATACTGTACACAAATCAGAAGGTTCTAAATTAATGAAAGTGTGTCCATCTATAATTTAATAATAGCAATCACAAATAAACATGATCAACTTTAAACCATAAGTATATTATTTAATGCAAAAGTATAAGTTGCTAATGGGCACTATAAAATGTTAATTCATAACATTTTTAATTATGTCACAGTAATGAGATGGGCACCTGTATAAATTTAATAAATCTATATCTTACCAAAAGTCTCATTATCATGCTTTTTAATTGGATGAAACATTGCATCAAAGGGAAACAATTTTTGAAACTAAGTACTTTGAATGGGCTAACCTACAGAATGTGTGCAAAATCCAAGATCCATGACTTCCAAAGAAATGTAATTTGGGAAGATGTGGCTACTGGCTGCTGCTGTGCTGTTAGTATGGTCATAAGATCTTTATTTTCAACATTCTGTGACAATTTCCAAGCCAATCTTGCAATCCTTTGCTCCCTCTCCCACTCAGGAGCGATAGTTTACCTGATGGAAAGGTGAGAGGAGTGAAAGAAAAGGAAAGGAAGGGGGAAGAAAGGAAGGGAAGTGATTTCTGGTACTCCTTGCCAGCTTCTCAAGATGCAACTCAGTGAGGAAGTTGGTAGTCAGAAGTTTCTCCCGCTCCCACTGTTTGCCCTTTGTCATTTTGTTTCTTTGATTATGTAAGGAAATATCCCTTAAATGATGAACCAATGGGGCAGATGTTTTCTAGTATAAATACAGTAAATAAAATGTACAGATTTTCTGTACATTTTATTTACTGTATTTATACTAGAAAACATCTGCCTCACTGGTTCATCATTTAAAAGATATTGAACTCAATGAATGATTTAATTTTGACATGTAAATAAAGAAAATAATAATTTAAAAAAATTATTTAAAATGCACAGAAAATCAAGATTGGTTCTTATTATATGGTTATCCATATTTTCTTTTAATATCCATATTATAATACATTCCTGTGCAGCTTCCCCCATTAATCTATTATTTAAATGGTTTGTAGTTGCATCATAACTTATCCAAATGTGGAAAAAATATTGTTTGGAAACTTCCCTGATTATTGCTGATATTTACTCAATGTTCCCAAATACATAGTTTTGATGAATTCTTTCTGGTGGAGACAAGTAGATGGCAATGGATTTCATTTTGAAGTATTTTACTGTATAGAAAATCTATAAGATATTTCTTTTAGATAATTGCCTAAAATAAGTTTTAAAAAATTACACCTATATAAATGTGGCCTTAAAATGTCATTTGTGTTTTGTGTTTTGATATGGAAGTTTTTGCTCTTATGATGATCTCTTTTTTCTTGCAAATGTTGCATTACCAAACTAGATAATATCATCAGTGCCAACATCACCATTAGTCTTGCAATGTATTCGAGGATGTTCTTACATGAAGATATTCTCCATTGTAAAGGGCTACAAGACTCATTATAATTATGCCTTTTTTTTTGATGTGTTACAAAATATACTTTGTTATTCTCTTTTCTCTTCCCAGGTGTGATCGCTGTAGTGATATTCATTCCACTTTGCATTGTGGCTATTGCTGTACGGATTTATAAAAAGAAAAATGTATATAAAAAAAAGGAAGTAAAGGGATCAGAAAATGAGGATAGTGCAGAGACTGTCCTGAAAAATGAGATCAACATGCAAAATACAATCAATGAAAATCAAAAGGAATATTTCTTCTGATTTGCTTTTCTGTTCTAGTTTAAGAAGAATAAAAGACAGTCTAACTTATTTGCTAACCAAGTTCTCAACTGGAACAAAGAAAGAAAGAAACTGTTGCATTCAAAGAACACGGAAAATAGATTGGAAATCTATTAAATGGCATATGTTCAGTCTTGCTGTTTGCTATGGCAAGCCTCTTTAAATTACATGCATTTCTTAGCTATTATAACATAGATGCATTTTATGTAAGAGTGAATTAGATATTGTAACCAAACCCATTGTTGATAGTTTTCAGCTGTTCTGCTGTGACTTTCTAAACTGGAAGTTAAACTTGATACGTATCATGAGTTTTGAATGGGATAAAAATGTCAATTTTTTTCTTCCTTTCAGTCCATCCTTCCCAGAGATCTATTTTTAAAGCAATTTTGTTTAAATATTTTACAGTATTTTCTTTGATACCATTGGGCTGTATTCCAAACCAGAAGTATGCATCCTTAAGAATTAAGTGGCTTAAGAGTACAGACTTCCAAATTGAAATGTTTGTGCTTCTTTCCTTATCTTTTTTAAACAACAACAACAAACATCATACATCATTATCTTCATCAACAATTTCTCTCCTGCTTCACCTAGCCAATTTATTACAGTCTGGTGATTTTAAAAAATACTCAATATTACTTTAAAAGCTTGTTTGTATGAAAAATGAAGTGTGAATGAAAATCTGGTTGTAACATACAATGGTCAAAACTAATAACAGGGTGGTCGCCTAAGGAATCCAAACCTTAAACTCTCCACAAATTATGGATGGATGGATATCTTTCAGTCTTTTTGACATGTTACTACAGCTTGAATGTATAGCAGATTGCAATCTTATGTAATCTTGAGATGGGAGGTGCATACACACAAACACATACCCATTCACAAACACACACAAAAACTCACAAACACTCATATACATGAAAGGTGGCATAGAAAATTATTCAGAAGCTTTAGACTTACATAAGGACGGCTTATCTGTACTACAGGAAGTCCTTGCTTAACAATCAGTTGCTTAATGACTGTTTGACATTACAACAGACAAAAAAAAACATATGTACAACCCATCCTCAGTTATAATGTCCACACACACACACACACTGCGGTCACATGATTGTATTTTAGGCCTGGCACTTAGAAACCTGCTCACATTTACTAGCAGTTGCAGCATCCAACATTCATGTGACAATGATTTTATTTGGGGGAGTCAGTTTTCAGTGTTTTTTGTTGGTTTCCAGCAGATAACACCCATTTGGGACAATGGATAACAACCACATGGTTTGCTTAATGATCACATGGTTTACTTAACAATCATGGCGACCTGCTTAATGGCTATTGTAAAAATGACCTTAATGATAAAAATGGCTTAGGATAAAAAAACCATGCCCAATTATGGTTGTTAAGTGAAAACTACCCTATCGGTATTCCTAAAAGTTGTCTGATTTATTTATTTTTATTTATTTATTTATTTTGTTAAAGGGTGCTGCTATTTTTGGACAACCCACTGAAGTTTATTTGACTCATAAAGCAACCTTAAAAGGAAAATATATTACATATACATACATAGAAGAAATTGTGATTGTATATGGTCAGGACCACTTCTGAATAATTTTTGATATTGTAGTTATGCCCACATTATAGTTATGTGCACATAAGTCAATTGAAATTATGTTCTCTACTTCCTTAAAAAGAAATGGTCCTCTTTGAAGATCAAGGCCCCACTGCATATTTCAATATTCTGGTTTCAGCATTTGAGAAGAGATCAATGACAGTGTCCCATTGTGCTGTACTTTTGGCTTGAATACAAAATTCATATAGGCAGAGGAAAAAAATGCTAGCTCTTGATCAGTGTTACAACAAAAACACTCAATATCTTACAACTAAATATCTGCAAGTTAACTCCAAGAATAGGGACTGAAAATTCAAAAGTATTGTTAGCTCTTACTAGTGACATGAAATAGAGTTTGATCTAGTTTTGGAACTAGCAGAGCAGGTCAGCATACAGTATATAGGTAGTTCTAAATTTGCAACCATTCATTCAGTGACCTTTTGAAGTTACAATGGCACTGAAAAAAGTGACTTATGACTGTTTTTTCACACAATAGCATCCCCATGGTCATGTAATCAAAATTCAAATTCACTTAACTACCTTGTTTAGCAATGGACATTTGGACTCAATTGTGGCCATAAATCAAGGGCTACTTCTACTGCAATTCAGGTACAAGTTGCAGACACTAAAGATGCACATAAGGAACTCTAGGTCAGGGATGTCAAACTCATGGCCCAAGAGCAGGATGTGTCATGGGCTGGCCACGCCCACCCCCATTTTAGTGAAGCGGAAACAGTTGTGATACATCACATGATGGTTTGTAATCATGTGTTTGACACCCCTGTTCTAGGTGTTCAGAACCAACAAGGGCTCCATTGGTGTGAAAGTAACATGGTCTATCTCTAGCTGTTGCATGGTTAGCCTAGCAATTCAACAGAAATCAGATTGCAATATGTTCATTGTGGCAGGTGCTGTTGAAATATACAGCACCTGTATATTTGAAAATATTGGCCTGAATATCATTGCTAGAGTCCTAACTTCAAGATCCTTATATTTAGCCTTTGGGGGTTTCTGTCATAGTCAACAACCATTGAGTAGTAAGTGCCTATATAATTGGCTTCCTCTGTTACATCTGAGGATTATAGGGGATTGTGTTAACAGAGCTTTGGCTTCAATACATAAACGGTTCATAAGAACTGCCAAACCACAATAACAAGTTTCATAAGATGCTTAATAATGTCCAAGGTATTATGTGGTGTTTTGTCACCATTATTATTTAAAGTGCATTGTCCTTAATCTAAGTAATATATAAATAATACCCATTTTTAATTAAATGAGAGTTTGGGATGCAGAAATGCTGAAATTTTTTTTAAAGATGATATTTATTTTTCTTAGTATTAATAAAATACTAATGCTAGTATTATAAAAGATGGTATTTATTTTTACCATTATCTAATTTTGGAATTATGAATGCCAATAATTGTGTAAGATTTGTCCAGTTAGTTGAAATAAATATATAAGATACTGATCTTCCCTGCTGAGCTTCCTCCAGGCTCTAAAGTTCTGTCAACTAGTCAATTTTCCCTACCTCTTTGTTTCCAGGGGAATTTTTAGAGGCTCTCAAAAAAGTCAAGAAGGCAGATACAATCATTCAGTTCAAGGCCTGCCCTTTTTAAAATGTGTATTGCACAGACAATTTGTGTAAACAAAGAGTAATTCCTCAGCAGCACTGTTGCAGCTGCCATTTTGATTTCCCCCCTCCCCAATCACCATGGATGACCTTATTTCAGTGGTGTCCAACCTTTGCCACATTAAAACATGTGGACTTCAACTCCTATAATTCCCCAGACAGCAGGGCTAACTGGGGAATTTTGGAAGTTGAAGTCCACAGGTCTTAAAGTGGCAAGGTTGGACATACATTATTGCCCCCATTTCCTTCTGTGTTCTTAAATTTATATATTGTTCAGACAACCATTTTCATTCTTTCCACTTTTTGCACTTACTCAGTTTATACCTCCTCCTTGTTACGAGAAATTACTTAAGAATTTTTTAGCTCAAATAGAACTTGCCTTCCTTTCTTAGAAGCTGTTGTGAATTTCAGCTTTACCCATAAAATATAAATTATTTTGTAGTAATAGGAGAGAAGGTAATAATACATTCATTTCATTTTCATTTCATTCATTTTTCTCTTTTATTAACTTTATTTGTATATTTCTTATTCCTAATAAAATATATTGTTTTATATATTAATTTGGAAATAACAATATATAATTTATTACTTATTACCAAATATTGTGCCAAAATAATATATTTAAGAAGTTAAAACAAGTGGCAAAGTGAAGGTAATATGCACACATTTGAGGTTCAAACTTTGCTTCATTACAAGAACTTCTACTACATCTATTTGTTACTTTAAAATGGTCATAGTACTTTTTTGTATATGTTGCAATGCACATAACTATGGTAACTTTATGAAAAATTCTTAATTCAAGCTATTTGGAGAGCAATACCTACAGCCATCCCTTGTGCTCTGCTGAGTACTTAAATCTTTCTAAATTGTAATTATTACTTTCATGTTCCTTTAGTTTTGTTCCATTTTACGGGGTCATTTCATCATTCAAAGGTCTTTGATTCTTAAATCTACTCTCTTGTTATTCTGTCAGAGGCAGTCAAACTGAAAATGCAGTGCCAACTCCAGCCCATTTATTTCAGGCAATGAGCTTGGAGTCTCCAATGCCAATTTTATTACTATTATAGGGATATATTACCAAAAAAAAGGAGGAATCACATTTTGTTAGTTATTTAAAGATCAGGCACTTAAATCAGTCATTGCTTTGTTATCAACTTTCAAGCCATTTATTATAAATATATAGATGTTCAAGTGTGAATTAGGACAAAATGAGAGTTTGTAATGTGTAAATTATCTATGAATTACCAGTTATTTTCCCACTGTTATTCATGTGTAGAGAGCTTTATCTTTAAAGTATTTTAAAACATTTTAAGTGTTAAGGAGTGATTATGTAAGTACCGTTTGTTTAAATTTCATTAAGGAAACATTCACAAAAACATACCTTTAATTCCATATACATAAGTACAGAATGGAAAAATGGAAGAGTTTTCAAATTGTGGAGAGTAAAAATTCTTTTTTAAAAAAGGAATTGACAATAATATTGTTTGAATGAATGCTTTTTTGTCTATAGCTGTATAGTGTAAAATAGTTGAATTTCTTACAGGCAGCTAATGCCAATGATGAATATTTTGGAAAACAGAATTCACAATAAAAAATGTATGCATAGGTAAGGCATATATTATAATTCTGAACACATTTAAATGGGCCCAGTCTAATCTAGAAGTGCCTGTTTTCTTTGAGCATATGTTAATGCAAAGACTGTAAATAATGTAATTCTAGATTGACCTGAGGAAACCCACAATATGTGGACAGGGCCCTCCTATAAATATTTTGTCAAACTCTGAAATCTGTCATTATAATTGTGTTCACTTTTTTTGCCCTTACCTTGGTTTGCCCTTATCTTGTTTTTTAGGCTAGAGTCATTTCTATAAATGTCCAGTGTTGGCAGACGGATTGAAGGTTCAGCATTTGTCTCAAAGATATCTACCCATTCTGAAGCATAGAAGCTACAATAGCCAACCTTTGAAGTTTCTTTAATAGCAGTGTGATATTCCAAATAAATAAAATATAATTCCCAGTTACACTGGTTGAGGTTGAAGGGAAGTAGTGTTCAATGGTACCTACAGATTCACAAATTCCAGAGGCACCAAATTCTTGCTCTGTTTTGGTAAACATATCTTCAGGTTAAATGTCTGTAGAGATTCTCAGTAGTCCAAGTCATAGTTGTATCAAGGGTGCCTTTTCAAAAGGCAGCTGGACTGGTTGCTTTTTTCCTTGAAGAGGAAGAAAAAAAATGTTCCCCTTCTCATCTAAAAAAGCACCTATCAGAACTGATGAACCTTCTTGGATGAGAAGCAAAATGTTTTCTTCTTCCTCAAAAACAAAAACAGCCCAGTTGCCTTTTCAAAAAACACCTTTGAGATATCCTCAGGTTCTATCATATTATACTAATATTGAAGCATACCTGGTTAAGAGGTCCAACTCTGGATCCAAAATTTGTGAAAAGCTGACATCCTACAATAGCCACTGTGGTCTCAATGAACCATCATGGATTAGCTTTTCTAGAAGATTTTAAAATGATGTTGTGATAAAACCTGTGGAATATTTAAATGGAAGACTTTCTGTCATTTCCAGATAGACCTGTGGAGATCTTTTATTGCTTAAAAAAGAAGAAAAAGGAAAGGAAAGGGCACCTTTCCATATTACCTCTAAAATTCAAAACAGATCTTGAAAGAGGGATAATTTCTTATCTAGTTTTATCCATAAAGAGCTGCTTTTGTATGTATGAACAGATTTTTTTAAAGAACCATTAAAAAGAAAGAGAACCAGTTACACCTTGTGAACTGCAACCTACAACCTAAGACATTTTGAAAAACCACACTGTGCACTAAGCCTATAAAATGACGAGCTATTAAATTGCACTGATACATCATTGCTGACCTTTTTGAGATATTTTTGCTCCCGTTTGTAACTGAATGCCTCTCTGTGAATAAACAATTGTTTTAAAAAAAAAATAAAGTGAGGTTTGTTTTTTTTCAAGCGTTACAACATTGAGGACAATGTGATTCTTTAAAAAGAAGATTTAAAAATGAAATGAACTTGACATATTGGTGAATATATGACATATATATGAAAATCAGTAAGGTAAGGTGTTTTTGTTTGACATACCAAGTCACATCTTCCAATACATAATTTCTGTGAAATATGAGAGAGTAACTGATTTTTATATCACCATTACAATTGTTCTTATGTCTTTTCTTCTTCCTGCTCCTGCTCCTCCTCCTCTCATAGAATACAATCTATGAATGACATAGATTGGCTCATTGGACAATTGGCTGATTGGACAGTTATTTATTTATATCCTACCTTTAAAAATAATTGAAGGTGATGAACACCCACAATACCCCTTCGTCTTCCTATTTTCCCCATAGTAACAAGAACAATCCTGTGAGATGGGTTGGGCTAAGAGAAAGTGACTGGACCAAGGTCAGCCAACTGGCTGTCATGGCTTAGGCAGGACTTGAACTCACTATCTCCTGCTTTCTAGCCTGATATCTTAATCACTAGACCAGATGGGCTCTTTCAAATTAACTAGAAGCATGTGACCAATGATTTTATTTATAAATTATTTGAAAGTTATTAGTGTGACACACACACACACACACACACACACACACACACACACACACACACACACACACACACACATGTTCAATAAATACCACACTTGGATTGAGCTAACATATCTTCCAATTCATAATGCTGAGTATGAACTATTATCTGAGTATTAGCTATGAGCAAATCTGTGGCCTTGTGATAATGTACAGAGATGTGCATTTTTTTAAAAAAAATGCAAATTAGAATTGAGCAAACTAGAGCTCTTTATGTAGGCCAAGTCATTCATTCAAGGACAGAATATATAAACCACAAAATATATAAACTGAAATTAATTAATTTGTCTCCCTCATTATAACCAAAGAAAGATATTTTTCCCAGAATTCCCTTATGTCCTTAGTAAGGATGCTGACAAAACTCTTTTGAAATGGTTCTGAAAGCTTGGGAACTCAAAATAGACAGAGAACTTTCTGATTATCCTAGTCTCAAGTCATTAAGGTTTTAAAATTAAAGCCAACAACTTTGTCTTGGAAATATATTAAGATAAACGGAAATGTAATATTCTTATGCAGTGCATAATTAATATAGATATAAATATTAATTAACTTGAGAGGTGCCTGAGGAAAGCTGTGGGGAAAAAGTGCAATTTGTTAAGTGCCTGATGATAAGACTGCTCAAAATGCAATCTATCGGACTATGGGAACTTGTACACAAATGCAAAAGTGTTTGTGGTGTTTATATGTAACACTCAAGATGTCTGCCAATCAGCAAAAATATATTCAAAAGGAGGCCATGATCAGAAAGTTGAATGCTACTTACTTTCTGAAAAACTATTCTCTGAATCATTTCTATGTATTTATTCCTTTATAACTTTGTTAAAAAACAACTTTTTGGATCACATCCATTAAAAAAGCGGATTTTTTCCATCATCATCTTCTTCTTCTTCATCTTGGTGGTGCAATGGTTAGAGTGCAGTACTAAAGTACAGCAGTACTTCTGCTGTCTGCCGGTTCAAATTCCATGAGGCTCAAGGTTGACTCAGCTTTCATCTTTCCGAGGTGGGTAAATTGTGGACCCAGATTGTTGGTGACAATATGCTGATTCTGTAAGCACCTTAGAGAGGGCAGGAAAGCACTATAAAGTGGTA
>JANHFJ010002798.1:77963-93207 GCA_032468195.1 Cerberus rynchops
CGTATGTGATTCTCCCAGGTGGCTTTATACATTTCCATGTTGCTTTTTACCACCTGGCTTTTGGGCTTGGCCGCAAGAGCTACCGCAGCATTGATAACCTATGGAAAAATAAGCAGACTAACATGTTGAAAAGGTACTAAGATCAGTCCGAAAAGCACTTGATTGTCATCAAAGCATCATGGTTAAAAGTACACTATTATGCACATTGATTAAGGGAAAAAAATATGCAAATTGAAACAACTTTAAACCCCCAAAACAGAAAAAAAAAAGCATTTTAATTTTCATGCAAAGGGAAAGTACAATATCATATATAATAACTTTCTCAGCAATTTTAACTTGAGATATATACATACATACATACACACACACAGAGAGAGCGAGAGAGAGAGAGACATATTATTCACTAGTAAATCTACATAGTGATTGTAGAGAATGGATTCATTAAAGTAATGCTTTTTCCTCCATAGTTAGAGTTTGAAGTAATATACATTACTTCAAAATCTCCTTGTTGTCGTGGCCTTTAACTGGGCAAAATGGTGAATCGTTGAGTGATGATTTTTGAACCAAGGTACCTCAAATGGGCTAACATACAGAATCTGTCCAAAAACCCAGGACCCATAAGTCTTGAGGAAATAAAATGTGAGGGACCTACCTCAGTGCTACGAATTGCTCCTGCAATCTGTTGAGCCAAGGAAATATCTCTGAAATGATAACCCAACAGGGCACGGATTGTCTAGTTCTTTATATAATTTGATCGTAGCTTTTTTAAAAAAAAAATAAAATAATTGTATTTGGAATCAATGCACTCACATCTGGGCACTCAACTGTTTCAAAACTCATCAAATTCGGTATTCGACATGTTTTGAAGCACTCCTCTTTCTCTCAGTAGTCAATGTGCAAGGAATAACTTGCTGATGTCAGCTGCCTCATGGTTCACTGTTTCTTCCAGCCGAAATAGCAAGTCTTGTGGTAAATCACGTGGGTTTTTTCAGTACCCATCAGTTTTACTATTTGTTACATCTTCTGGAATGAAATATAGATGAGTACCGAGGTACCACCATACTTTTATAAGTTTGATCTGGGAAGTCCATTGTCCTTCGCACATTGCAAAGCTAATTTTTTCAATGCAATGAAAGCAAGATTTAAACGCACTTCATCCCAATGAAAAACAGAATGGAAGGTTAAATAGCACACAAGTATGCATTACACACAGCCACTTTCTAAGATTCTATCATCTAACCTTTTTTTTGCCTTTCCAGAAATTTAATTAACAGTACTGTGAGAATAAAGCCTGATTGGGTAATAAAGCAACTGTAAAGGGGATTGACAAGAACCCCAGGTTTAGTTGGAGGATAGTTGCATTAAAAATGCTACATAAAAGAAGATGTTGATTTACCAGAGTTAATTCATTGATAACAAAAGGCTCCCCTTGTAACTTGGTATATAAAATACTTGACATCTTTATCTATGCACAACTGATAAAGACAATCTATTTCAAACTATGTCAGAAAGTCATACTTTCCATATCCATACAATAACAGGTAGAGACACTTCTCTGTTCTTGCCGTTTGGAATATCCCCCCCCCCAAGGGGAGGAAGCCCCCACTCTCTTGGTCTTTTAGAAAACTTTGAAGACCTAGCTCTGCAAACTTGCTTGGCACCCACAGAAGAGCAAATAGCTCTTCAAATGTGATTGGGTGGTCATGTGACTGGGTGGGCAGTTTCTGTAAGCAGGGCAATAAAGATGAGGCTAGAAACACCACCAGGATCTTTCTTTCCTGCCTTCCTTGCAGGATCAACCCTGTAAAGTGGAAAAAAAACAAAAGGAGATTTCTTCTAACAACCGGTTCTCCCAACTGCTTAGAAAGTTTATTACCAGTTCTGGTGAACCTGCTAGAACCTGCTGAATTTCACCTCTGCCTTGAAGGTCTTCCCAGTTTTTAAAACTTTGAATGCAAGTTATTCTATTCTTATTTTAACTGCCTTTGATACCTAATATTTACTATGCTCCATTTATATGTTTTTGTATTTTCCTTCTACAATACTCAGAGTCACTCTGTGAGTAGGATGGGCAGTTTCTAAATTCAATTTATACAAAAATGTGAAATCATAGCTGCCATTCTTCAGCTGTTGTTGACTTTCATATGCATTGAGTTAATTCCCAAGAACCTAGGATATTTTAATGTATCAATGTAGGATACCATATTTTTGGTACTATAAGATGCACTAGACCATAAAATGCACCTAGGTTTAGCAATAGCAATAGCACTTAGATTTATGTACCACTTTAGAGTGTTTTCTAGCCCTCTCTAAGCAGTTTACAGAGTCAACCTATTACCCTCAACAAACTGGGTCCTCATTTTACTCACCTCGGAAGGATGGAAGGCTAAGTCAACCTTGAGCCTGGTGGGATTTGAACCAGCAGACAGCAGAAGTACTGGTTTAGAGAAGGAAAACAAGAAAAAAATAGTTTTTGGACTCCACGTGTCCTGTTTTCGGCCTCCCTGGCTCCCAGAAGCACTCTGCCAGCTAAAAATGTGCCCTTATTCGCTCTATAAGATGCACAGACATTTCCATCCACATTATTTTGGGGAAAGTGTGTCTTATAGTACAAAAAATATGGTATGTGCAGAGAGTGTGGCCTTTTGTTATTATGTTTAAACTGGATTTGGTATGTTTGTCCCCTTACAAAGTCCCTGCCAAGGAGATGGATTGGCAGATGTTGTTTAATGATATTAAAATTACTGTTGGTTGCACAATCAGCCAGATGTTTAGGCTGGATTTGGCATTTTTATCCACCAATTGAGTCCTTCTCCAGGACTGGGACAGGCAGAATTTGCTTGTCGGTGTTAAGAGATACATTGCAGGATGTAAGCGGTTATAAGTAAAACTGTCTTCTGAAATTGACTGACATTATTATAGAACACTTGAGACTTCAATAACTTGAGTTAGGCACATTTCAACTAGAATAATTACAACTCCTCTATTTTATTTTATTTTTGATCTTCAGAATTTCAGCCTTCATTAATGTCCAGAACTTTTCCATTATCACTAAGGTGTTTTACTTCAGATGGATATATCAAAAACCCGAGGAGTTTCCAATTCCCAGCAGTGAAAGCAACACTAGTGATTTTCATCAAAAAAGAAAAAGAAAAAATAGATCAGAAAGTTTAAAACGTTACTGCATACTGGAAGTGGCTATTTAGTTTATCCCTCTGTCAGAAATGTGCTTGTGACAATATGTGAATATTCTATTTATAAAAGGCATGCAGAATCACACTTGATCTTGACCATGGATAGATGGATGGATGGATGGATTCAGTGGAGGGCTGAAACCGGTTTAACAACCAGTTCTGTGAGCACGCACTTTGCACACGGATAAACGCTTCATGCGCCTGCACACCTTCCACATTTGTGCACAACTTCAAAAGTAAAGCAATTAGAAGCTTAGCAGCTTACTCAGGTAGCACTGGTAAGTAGAACAGCGGAGGCATGCAAATAAATTGTACCATGCAAATTCAGCTTTTGGACAGGGCCAAATGAAGGTCGAAACTACTGGTTCAGTAGACCGGTTCAGTAGAACTGGTCTGACCACGCAGCAGCCCACTACTGGATGGATTGATAGATTATGTGCCAAGTCATTGTCAGTTCTTGGTGACTTTATAGACAGATTTTTCTCCATCATGATCTGGCCCTAGCCTGATTCTACAAGTGTTCTAACACTGTACCCATTACAGTGGTGGAATTCAATTTTTTTTACTAGTGGTTCTGTGGATGTGGCTTGGTGGGCGTGGCTGGGGGGGTCATGTGACTGGGTGGGCAGTTTCTGCAAGCAGGGCAATAAAGATTAGTCTAGAAACAACACCAGGATGTTTCTTTCCTGCCTTCCTTACAGGATTAACCCTGTAAAGTGGGAAAAAACAAAATGAGATTTCTTCTAACAACCGGTTCTCCAAACTGCTTAGAAAATTTACTACCGGTTCTCGTGAACCTGCTAGAACCTGCTGAATTTCACCTCTGACCCATTGCTAGTATAACTAACTCTTGCTGCTTGGTCATTTTCTTATTCTCTTTCCTTCCATTTTTCCCAATCTTAAAGTCTCCTCCAGAGAGCTAGAGAGATACTTTGAGCCTGACTGATAGAGTATTTAGGTCTTGGAGAAGATACTCAGATAGTAGGATATGTCTGTACCTAAAAGAAAAAAAATCAGATGAGTGCAACAATGATATTCCATGTGACATTCTATAGAAGTAAAAGCTGGACTTTAGAAGAAGCAGATTAGAGAGAATATTGATGGTTTTGAACTTCAGTGTTAGTAAACACTCCTGAGAATACCCTGGGTAGCCAAGAGAACAAACAAATGGATCATTGAACAAATCAATGCTGTTTTCACTTGAAACAGAAATGACAAGGCTCACGTTTTTACATTTTGCACACATTATTAGAGGTAAAATCCAGCTCCTTTGGAAAGTCCATAATCTTAGAAAAAGTAGAAGGACAATGAAGAAGATGATGAGCAGTAACCAGGTAGACACATAAACCTGAAGGATAATTTGGAGGACAAATCATTGTGGAGTAAGTCCATTTCTGCCATGCCAAGAGTCAACACCTATTTGAGGGCACATAATCCATCAATGGAATCAATTTCTACAAATTTCTACAGATAATTTGAACAATACTTGTAATTAGAAGATACCATCTGGTTTGCTAACAGAAAACAGTTGCACCCACTATCCCCAATGTAGCTTCAACAATTTCTTTATTGACTTAACTGGTTTTGGACTGCCAAGCTTTTGAGTCAGTCTATACATAAAGACTTATTTTAAAACATTTTGACTTCTCTCTAAGTGAAGAGTTCAGCACCTATTTGCCTAGAGCAAGCTTGGTTCATTGTATTTAATATTCCATCAAGGGACAGACATGGATCAGAGATAAAGGCAGAGCTGTTAGGAGAACACAGGGATTTCTTCTTATGCTCCAACAGCTGTTGACCTTTAAGTCAGGTTCCATCCTGTAACAGCTATATCACAGGTACCTGCACTGTTTTCTCTTGCTCAACAACGTGTGGCTAATATTTGACTAGAATTTTCCTGTGTTTTGTGAAATTTATTCTCTGATATATGGACAGAGACTAAAAACAGTCATAGGCATAGAAATGTACACTTAACAGGACCTAAACATCACGAGGCCAATTCCTGAGCCACTGAAAATCCACATTGCAGATTTACAGTATACAGCAGCTACAGGCGGTCTTCAACTTCTTGAATTTAATCCTTGGATTTTTTTTTTTAATTGGATCATAGGTAGTTCATTACTTTTGCTACTCTTTAGCCTGTTTTCAATATATTGGAATCAATTGAAAAAGAAAATTAAATCAGTAATACATAAAACAGAATATATAAATAAAACTATACTTTATGATCAGAGAAAAACACTTGTCTTCAACAGTGTGTTAGTTACATATAAACCAGGGATGTCAAACACAATTTCATTGAGGGCTGCAATTTACCTTGTGTGCAACCAGAATATGAAAATAACATTTAATACAACACAGTACGTAAGCAAAAATGGTTCATATGCAGGACTGATTGGAGTAGATTTTTAGGGGATACACCAAAATATAATTTTTATCATATTTTAATTATCTATATATTCAGTTATTGTATTTTATTCCAATTTCATTTCAAATTGTATTTTATCGGATTTTAGTAATAATTTGTGTCTGGAAGTCTGATATGGGCCAAGGGCTAATCAATAAATAAACTCTACCAAACTGAACCAATGTTGGAGATCCTCTTTGTAATTGCAGGGGTGGGTGAGAATTAACTGGATTAAATAAATATATTTCTGCTCTGATTTCCCAGTATGACCAGCCATGATATAGGCTATATCCCCAGTCTAGAAACCATATGTAATAACAGGGAAATCATGAAAGTCCTGTGCTTCTGGTACCAATGTGACTGCACTTCAACTTCTGATAGACCACTATCATGTCATCCCTAATCACCCTTAACCAATTTCTAAGCATTAATATTGATTGACAGACACTGATACTGACATTTTCAAAGAATCTGAAAAGGAACCTTGGGCTATCCATGGATAGCATCTGGCAATCACAAGAGTCTGATTACTCAGCACAAGCACTACACAATCATTGTACTGGAAGATTTGCACTTAAAAGCCTCTGTCTGAAACGGTGAGTTCACAATACCAAAGGAACAGTGCGTTCATTACCAAATAGTGCCCAAAGATAGATAAACTGACCCTGTGACTTGCTTGGTAAAACTTAGCAATGAGTGTTATTCTTGACAATATGCTCTTCCACAAATAAAAATCCTAAAGGAGGCTATCTGACAAGATGATTTTACTGATGTGCTTTGCATGTTTTTTTTTTAAAAAATCTTTAGTTTAATAGTCTGTGGCACAGACTATGCAGAGCTTGCAAAAGTAGCGCCTTAGCTGTGAAAACACTCCAGATGAACAACAAAGGCACTAAAAGGGTAAATAGACGCACCAGTTAAGTTATACTTAAGAGGACGTATTTAATGGATGGGGAGTTTAACTTAAAAGCTCCTGAAGATACCAATGCTGTAGCACTCAAAACCAAACTGTCCATACAATGGAATGAAGAGTTTTTCTTACCACACAAAGCAGAAAAAACACAGCTCCTAAAATTCTTCCAACTGTTTTATCAGCAGTAGCCATGGGAGCCATCCATGGTTTCTTCAGTGTAATAAATGAATGTGCTACATTTGTGCATGTCTCAATGTATGTAAAGCAGAGACATCCCCCTGCCAACAAAAGTGCACATAGTCAAGGCTACGGTTTTCCCAGTTGCAATGTATGGCTGTGAAAGTTGGACCATAAGGAAGGCTGAGCACCAAAATTGAGGCCTTTGAACTATGGTGCTGGAGAAGAGTCCTGCAGGTCCCTTGGACTGCAAGGTGAACAAACAAGTCAGTCCTGGAGATCAACCCTGACTGCTCTTTAGAAGGCCAGATCCTGAAAATGAAACTCAAGTACTTTGGCCACCTTGAGAAGGAAGGACTTACTGGAGAAGAGCCTAATGCTGGGGATGATTGAGGGCAAAAGAAAAAGGGGACAGCAGAGAATGAGGTGGCTCAATGGAGTTACTGAATCAGTCAGTGTGAGGTTAAATGGACTCCGGGGGATGGTAGAGGATAGGAAGGCCTGGAGGAACTTTGTCCATGCTTTGCAACTAACAACAAAATGATTTATATGTATGCTCACCCCACATTAAAACCTTTTCTATCCCAGAACTGAGTTTATGCATTCAGAATAGGCTTTGACCCAAGTTGGACAAGATTGGGTATCTGTGGGTTACTGAGGATTTTCCATCTTTAACTCTGCAGGGGGTGCATTTCTGTAGTCAGAGTTGGTGTGCAATTAAGGGACCCCCCTGAATTCTCCTGCCTGAAGAACACGGTGGTGGTTGTGGACCAAATGCAACCATTCTTGGATCATGAGGCCTTGCTCGGGGTGATTCATGGCTTAGTCACCATCTGCTGGAAAACTCCTAGCCAAGCAAGGGGATGTGGTCAAGCAGGGAACTAGCTTTGAGTCCTTGTGCAGTAGCAAGCGGTACAAGCCTAACCTCTCCTGCCATCACATTCCATGGAACCTTATCTAGTTGTTCCCAAGGGTAGGCACTCTGGGGAGATTCTTGCAATATAGGTAGAACACAATAAAGTTGCTGACTTGGAAGCTTTCATGAGTGGATCTTCTTGTTTGTGCCACAACACCACTCTCCACAAATCTTGGCAGGATCTATAAACTGGACAACTTAATAGGTGGTTAAATCTGCTGTCCCAAGCACCTATGTCTTCCTAATTCCACTCTCACCATTAAGAAGCTTAGTGGGTGGATCCCTCCAATAAGCAATGCTTGACCATGCAAGAATCCCCTACTGGGGGAATCTTTCATCTCTTTATCTGCTTAAATCAGTAAGAAGATTCCCACTTGCTCATCTCATTGCTATAGCAGAGTATAAACTCCTGCAGCTATATCTATGCTCTTTTGGTGCTCTCTACCCAACTGACAAAAAATAACAGTAGCATGAGAGTTGGTGTCTATATTATCAATTCCGATTTCTAGTTATCTCTGATTCCTTTTGGGGTAGTGGCTGACTAAGCTTTTGAGGGTGATTGAAGAAGCAGAAATACACTCCTTTAACAATAAGAACTTGAACCTCTTTCGGTTTGCAGCTTGGTATAAGACTGTGGAGCATTGTGGAGACAGAAAAGTAAAGTTGTTAAATTGTGTTTTTGCCACACAATATTCTCCGATCAATCATAAGGGTAGTCTTTATGCAATTTGGGTGATGAAAGGAGGCAATGTTAAGTCAATAAGGAGGACCCCATTCCTCTGAAATGGAGGCAACTTCTTTTCAGTCTGAACACTGGGGACTGCAGCCCAAAGGCCAATCTTCTCGGTGTTTTGAATTTTTCGAAAGCAAGGTTAACTCAGAGTGAGCCTGCCAGGCTTCTTTATCCAGGCCTCATCTGAGGCTCGCTCCCTCCCTAGCAAAGAATCAGGAATCTGGTCGCGCCTTTTCCACGAATAAATGTTATGAAAGGGCATAACTTTTTCACGACCTCGAAAGCTTTCCCGAGCTGCGGGCTGGCTTTATCAAAAGCCTCAGAGCCAATTCCATAAAATATATGTAACCTTCCAGCTTTTTTTTTTTGCCACCATAACGCGGCTCTCTCTCCCCCTCCAATGTACCCAGCAAAAGACACGCTCTCCGGTTCCCGTCACAGAAAAGGCTTCAAAGCGTGACCTGGAACAGGCCCAGAGCGTTGATGCCGAAACGAGGCGCATCCACTTCCGGGGAGCGACGCCGGTCGGGCTGCGGCCTAAAGGCTCGTGGGCCTCGGGCAGGTCCTGCGCGCGAGTGGAAACGAGGCAGCCGTTCGGAGCCCCTGAGCCCGCGAGGCGGCTGACGGAGGGCTCCGAAAAGGGGAGGCGAGTTGCGACCGAAGCAGTTGTGTACACGTTGTACCCTCTGCCCGCCTTTTTTTTTCCTTGCGCAACCGAGGACCCAGGGGCTCCGTCCCTCCCTCCCTCCCTCCCCGTCCGGTCGGTCCTTTCTGGATGCTGAAGTCTGTCTAAGCGAGAAAGAATTTCCTTTTTGGAGGAGAAAGCCTCCAGCTCCTTCTGTTCAGAGGAAAGTGCCAGTGACGGTAATGTGGGGTGACACTAAATAAACAGTTAAGTTCGCCTTGGAAAGATGGAGTTCATTACCCGGTGAGCGGCAGTTAAAGCCAGACCAGGAGGGGCCGGTTTGTTTTGGCGCAAAACGCCGAGCGAGGCTGCAGCTGCTCTGTTTATCCAGGTTCCTCTCCGCTTCCACCCCCTCACCGCCCCCGCCGGCCGCCGACGCCCCTTCGTCCCCGCCGTTTAGGAGGGCGCAGAAAAAAGAGGTGTGGGGGAAATGAAGCTTTAAAATCCTTTAAAACACATGTTTAGGTTTAGTTCTAAAACAGGCATATTAAAAACCTTGGACCTGTTATTTTATTTCTTCGGAGAGCCAGGGCGAGTGAAGGAGAGAGGGAGCCCCGGCTCGCACCATGGAAAAGGAGATTCGCCGACGGTGGGAACGAAGCGGCGGAGGAAGCGCCAGGCAATCCGAGCGGGGGCTGGTGGAGCTTTTCCCGGGGTGGGGTAGGGGATGTGTGTGTCGCCGTTCGCTTTTCAGGCAAGGGGCCCGAGCCGCGCAGGTGCGTGTACCTTCTTCGCTGCACCTCTGCCGGGAAGAAACTCTCCCTTGGAAGAAAATTTCAAATGGGATTTACCCTCCAGGTTTTATTCTGCCAGGCTCCCTTCATATTCAGCGGACGCTTCTTGGTGAAGAAATTGGTTGGGGGTGCTAAACCCAAGGATTTTAAAAGTCTAGGATTGACAGATTTATCTCGGTGGTCCTTTATTCAGAAAGTCCAAGCTGCCCCTCATCCAGGTATATAGGAAACGGTTGTGGAGCCAAAACGGAGGGCAGGAGGAAGAACTCCCGGCTCAATTGATCAAATGAGTCATTTAAAAAAGGTGCTTTCACTCTCTGTCTCGTTTCTCAGTTTAGACTAGGATAAAGCCTTGCTTTATTTATTCCACGCTGAGGGCTCCAGAACTGGGTTACCTGGCATCAGTCACTCCTATGCACGTGTATTCTCTGCAGATTTTCCTTTTTACAAATGAGGCTGTAGTCTTGTAACCGTAGCACTCAATGGGGTTTCCCAATCATGAACTTGATTTATGTCAGCAACTATAATTTAGAGCGTTTGAACCCACCAAGTTGTATTCTCACGGCACACTTACTGATGGGTTGCTTAGTGAATTTACCCCATTCCCCATTCACAGCACACACTGACCCACAAACCCACCGCACTTGGGCAGGAAATCACCTAAAGTACCAAAGGCGAAGTAGTTTGGGATTGGGGCGTGTTGGCCGACTTCAGCGGGCAGTTAATCTTACCATCACCTCCTCTTTGATTCATTCACCAGCTCCGTTCATTTATTTGCTTTTACTATGTTACCCCCATAGGAATTTTAAAAGATATCCTCAAAAACCCTGCAACTCATGGTAATAACAGTGCTTTATACCAGTCTTTCTCTTCTCTCCAAGCATATTTCCACACGAGCCATGCCGAGAACTTAAACCGCTCCTTGGTGGTGGTGGGGGAGACGAGAAAATTGGGTGGGGGCACCGCCAGAAAAAGCTGCGATGGGAAAGGCGCTGGGTTGCCCTTCTTTCCGGGTCATTACGGTATTGCTGCTCTCCAATCAATCCTAATGCGATGGCAATTGGAGTCCCTGATGAATGCCTCTCAGGTTTCGTGTAATGGCTCCACCACATTTTCCTGGACCTCCTCTTTTAACCTGAGATGCCAAGGGGACGCGCGCTCTTCTCAGCTGCTGATTACTTCAAGATGTGGGGACTTGGGCTTTGGGGGGAGGAGGTGGAGAAAGCCTTTAAATATCTCAAACAGTTTGTTGTTATTCTAAACTCTTTATTTAATCCCAGCAAAGTTATAGCCTGCCCCTTTTCTATGGGGGTTTCATTTTATCTGTCCCCTCTTCTCCATTCAGTATTTTGAGCTCTAGCTCCAGCCCACAGTAAAGCAAGCAGATCTGGGTTATTAGCACATTAATTGGAAAAGGTGAGGATATTCCAGACTCGACCTAACTAATATTATGTACAAATCAGGGTTCCTATCCCAAACTGATGAATCTATCCAGTGACTGAGCATGTGCAGAATAATGTTCAAATTGGCTGCCTTATCACACAAGTCCATGTTTGTCAATGCAGGAAGAAGCCTCATTAATTCTGAGATGCCTTATTTCCAGATAATTGCAGATTTAGATATTTTAGCTGCAGGATATGTATTGATTTTAAGTATATGTGCATGAAAGGAT
This sequence comes from Cerberus rynchops, assembly GCA_032468195.1. Taxonomy (NCBI): domain Eukaryota; kingdom Metazoa; phylum Chordata; class Lepidosauria; order Squamata; family Homalopsidae; genus Cerberus; species Cerberus rynchops. The sequence continues at coordinate 89,395 of JANHFJ010002798.1, forward strand.
GTTAAAGAGGACCCAGGGCCTTGTTTCAGTTCTGCCAGACTGCATGATTTCATTCTTAATTTGGGGTGGAGGCATAAGCACCAACTCCAGAGACAAGATGAGTCCAAACCTTTCAGGCTGTGCCATAAGACACTGACATGTGATAAACCCTCATGTTGCTTAATTGTACTTTGCAGAGTAAACTCTACATAGGGTGTTCTAATACAGGCCAGCACTATTCATAAAGCAAATGCTTGAGTTCATATAGGATAACTAAACCCAAACCAAACAGATCCACATTATAGTTTAATACAATGTGTGAACCAGATCCTGTTTCAGGACAGTTTCTCAGCCCTCTACATGAATAGTTCTCCTCTCTGCTGCCAGAAAAGCACTCAAGCAGTATCCTGACACCTTTTTTTCTTTTACAACCATCAACATTGGAAATTTACAACTAAGCATTTATTTCGATTTCTGTCCCACCCTTCACCCAAATTATCCAGCAGTTCATTGCTGGATTTTCACTGCCCAAATTTTACCATTTGCTCATTGTAATTGTAAGTATCCTGTTCTTTAGAGGTTTAATTAAGCATCTCAGAATTAATTAGTATTTGATTTGTAACTGGTGTTTATGGTTTTCCCCCCCAAATATACCAATACCAACATTCAAGAAGGCAGCTGAAGAAAAAAATATGCCTGCCAGTGCAAAAAGAATTTCAGTATCAGAATTAAAACAGGAAGAGAATAATACATTAGAGAGAAAATTTGACAATGACAACACACCAATACTGAAAAGACCCTGTTCCATATACTCTGTGACCAATATACCGTACTCTGTTAGAATGTATGGGACTCAATTCTTACTCTTGGGTAGGGCTTAAAATATCTGCTGGGTTTTAATATACCGGTAATCCACGACTATGGTTTTGTTTTGGCATATGGCTGAACTCAAAGAAAATTCTAAACTATAAACACAAATTGCAAATCACAAAGGTTGACACATTCTGCCAAGCAATTTTGTTTTAGAATATTTATGTGAATTTAGCTGATATTTACACTACTGGTTAGTACTGCACTGGACAAGAGGAAGCAAAAGTTTATTTATATTTGACCTGGGAATAATGATCAAGAGAACAAAATTGTTCACCAATTTTAGGGTTCAAGCATTGATTTATTTACATAAATAAACACACTCTTTAAATTGATATTGGTAGACAGTAAAACAGTGCCCTCTGTGGAATATGCTGCCCTTAGCACCTACTTTACATTTCAGCCAGTTCTTTGTTCCTCTTGTTTGCCTCCCACATCAAGGAAACAAAACTCTAAACTACCAAAGTCTCAAATGAGAGCATTTCTAGATAGAATGAACCCATATGAATATGACTGTACCTATATGAATGAATATATCAACCCAGGAAAATCACCTGATTTTAGCCATTGAGAGGTGGATATCTCTTTTCAAACTGTTTAAGACTGTGATCAATTAAGTAAAAACCTTCAGTATTGATTTAAACTAGTCAGGATTATGTTTAGCTCAGAATTGGTTTGGAATTATAGTACTGATGGTGCAATCTTATACACACAGAAGTAAATGCTCTTGAATTTAGTGGGATTTATAAGTAAATGGGTATTAGATTGCATCCTTTGTTTGCATCAAACAAAATGTACAATGTAACTATGCAAATATGTTTGGAAGCAAAATCCATTAAATTCAATACATATTCATCCCCAGAATGCATAGGATTGTAGTCAAAACTAGGATGTAGCATAAAAAATATTAAGGAATTCCAAAACAAGTACTTTTTAAAGAATAAGGCATAACCAAGATAGCAATCTAGTTTAATCTGTTAGGTTAATCAATTGAAATAATTTTACTATTTAAAAATATCTTGATTAAACATCAGATTTTTTTGGTGCTAAAACACTGATTTTCATATAAAACTGCAGATGGTATGCAGAATCTTGTAAGAGTCACATTCTTTTTCTTAATTGTAATGCTTCATATAAAATGGTGCATTTTTATAAAACATAAGTTTCTAAAAACAAAAATAAGACTTTTTTTCTTAACAATTGTTTCTATATTTCTAGACATTTAGGCAATCATGGGAACAAGTATTTTGAATCAGACCAAAGACCCATGAATACTGTTTTCTACAGCTGCCAATAGATCTACAATGCTTCATTAACTAACATTTATTTATACTAGGTAACAATCCTAATTATAATTTGAAATAATTGTATCTGTAGACACAGTAATACCCCAATTATGGAATGCATATATAGAGAAGGATATGAATTCCCCAAACCTGTCTAAATGAATGGTGAATAGTGGGAGGCTTGCTTCTAAAATACATTAAGAAAAGATAAATATCTCTATATCTTGACCAGATGATGCAAGATGAATTTAGGCTAGAGAGAAATGCTAAGCAGGAAACAGCAGATTTTCCAACTAAAAGGTTAAGGTTGTATAATCCCTTGATTAAGGAGTTCAGGAGTAACAGGAAACTTGATTCTAGGGCAAGGAGGACTGATTTTTGTATTCTCAAAGACTAATCTATTGTTAACACAATTTGGTTCCAATTTGGTGGAGCTATTTTATGCTATCTGCTTGTCTTAGCCACATCCATATATTTTGACCCTGCGTACACAAAGCCTAAGCAACTTCATTTCAAGTTCTGTCAGGCTGTTTGAACCTAATCCATTCACTCACTGGTTGCCTTGGGCATAAAAGTCTTTTTTTGGCCTCTGCTTCTCTTCTATAAAAGCATGTTATTACACAGGGCTGCAATTTTAACATTACGACAGAAGATCTGATATGAGCTGATTAGGCTTGGTAGGTTACCATTCTAAGTACAGTTTCTTGGGAATAAGTTTTGTTGTATTTTCTTCCATTTGCTTCCTTTTCCTCCACACTGAATGATTCAGCTCAAGTGAAGGGGAAAGAAAGTAAACATACAGATTGAGAGTTGTTGAGCAACTTTTGGGCCTTATTTTTCCCCTTGTGTTTCAGAAACTTGAAACAGAAGAATGGTGGTTGATTTGACACATTCTGTGCTACAACAGATGTAAATTTGGACTCTTTTGGAACAGAAGAATATTTTCACTGTGGAAGACTAGATAGAATATAGTCTTTTTCAGCTTAGGATGTGCTGTAAATAGAGAGTTATTAACCAACTTAAAAAGATTTTATTAACTGAATTTAAATAAATATGTGCAAAGGACAATACAACATAAAACCTTAATGTAACACACACACACACACACACCAGTCATCCTCCAAAATTTCAGATTGGCTCCAAAGGTCAATGGATATAATAAAAATATTTTCTTTTCTCTGTACTTCAGCCTAGTTACTTTCAAGTATAATAACATGGTCTATGAAACTAATTTCATATGCTAAGCAAGGAATGGGAACTGAAGGCAGCCTTTCAGGTCATTCATTTTCTGAAGTCTATATAGGTCTATAAAAATGTAAACAATGCATAATAATTTTGTCTTTAGACTGTTGTGCATACCCAGACACTAGTCTGCAAACCTAGTATATGGCTTAACAAATTGCAAAAATACCCAGCCAATTATTAGTCAAACTACAGTTACCCAAACTATGGTTTAATGCAGGATGCAAACAAGGTTACTATAAATTATTTAAATTATTTAATAGCATACAGCTGCTGTATTGAGTATTCTATTGTTTTCTTCCAACAAAACTAAAGTGGTTTGCATGTTGTATTTGTTGAAATAAATGGAAATATTTTTAATTGGTAAAAGTGGATTTGGTCATAGTATAACGCAGGGGTCTCCAATCTTGGCAACTTGAAGACTTGTGGACTTCAA
>JANHFJ010002803.1:93783-117779 GCA_032468195.1 Cerberus rynchops
GCATTTCACTGCATATCGTACCATGTATGACTGTGTATGTGACCAATAAATTTGAAATTGAAATTGAAATTGAAATTTTAGATATCTGCTACAAGTAGAACCAAAAGACATTAGTTTGTTTTCATTTGCTAGACAAGGAACAGAGCTACATTAGGTTCTAATTTTCAGTCTACATTAGCTTCAAATGGCACATAGTATTAAGGTGCCAAAAGACAGAAGCTGTTTTTTTTAGATGCAAGTCTTTCTTTTATATGTAACTGCATAATGGGGAAGGGAATTGAGACAAGAAGAAGTCTTGCATTTCAGTAACATAAAGCCCTTCATATCAAATTAGGCCACTGGTGATCAGTCTAATTACACCATTTTGGACAGTAAATAAATGATGTGTATGAAAAGATCCTTAGTTTTACCATTTGGTCCCCATAATGCTAAATGTTTCCTGCAGCTGTTGTTGATGAATATGATTTATTCACATATCTATCCTGTTCCATTCTTTGAGTCCTAGTGTAATTCAAAACATTGAGTATTCCATCCATCATTGTTATGACACCATATTCAATAAGAGTAAATGGAACAAACTAGTAAATTAATTGCTTATTTTTTTAGCCAAACCTCTAACAATCAGCTTTACCGCTTTCAGAAAAAGGCGGCATTATTTCTTACAAATAAAAATTGGTCAACCTACTTGTTTGGAAGTTTGCATAGGTGCAACTTCAAGTTTTCAAATATATATACATTTAAAAAAAAAAAAAGAAATTTAGCTTGGAAAGTCTCACACTGATTTCCCAGGCATGTTTTATTCTCTTTGAACTATTTGGAGCTCTTATATTTTTCATGCCCCACTTGATAACAGATAAATGTTACCAAATACATAAATTTACTACTACTAAAATAAAAGAAAAAGAAAATATTCCAGGACAAAGTAAAACACAATGATAAAATCACATACATTCTGCACAGTGGTAAAAAAAGGGAAGCAAATGCTAGATTACATAGACTTTGATTTGCTCAAGCTGGTCTTTTGTTAAGGAAAATGGGATCTCAGAATAGACCTCAATTAACAATCACAGCCAATAAACAAAACAGGATCACGGTGAGAATCTTATATTTATTTTGTCTTTGAGTCAGATCTTTAGAAGACAGTTTCCAAAGTAAGCATGGGAATGTACAGTACACATGCGCATCAAGAAGTAGAAGCTTCTTCAACATACAAGAGTAGAACCTATGTAAATGTTTACATTTCCAAAAATCAAATGTGTCCCTATAAAGTTTTAATTAATTTATCAACATCTGTATGTGTGTAGACAAGTCCATTTTTTTTTTAAAAAAAGATTTCTTCACCCACTCCCTTGACATACACAAACCAAATAATACAATCCACTTTGTGACTTTCTGTGCAAGAACAGATCCAAGGCAGAGCTAAAATTTTTATTGAAAATGTTAAAGTCACTTAAGCCAAGAAATGTGTTAATAATGAAAGATCACAGACCCACTTGAGAAATAGGCACTGGAAATGATCTTTTTAGTACAAAGTGCTTCCAGTACAATTTTAAAAAGAAGAAATGGCCTATTTCTGAATTGCTGTGGAACCATTGCCCCCCTCAATTCTTCTAAAAATGGTTTGATTTGTTGAATATATACCACATGTACATTTGTTAGTGGAAATTTTTTTAATGATAATCCCAAAATAAATTCTGTAAGGTCTCTTGTGAAATACAAGCATCAGAATTAGGCATATGTTATTACTTTAATACATTAATCTCTGAATATTAAATGGAGAAAATCTCCATTTTATAAGAGGATATATTTATTAAAGTAAATCAAACTTTATATAAAAGTGTAACATAATTAGTATTTCTGCTACCACTGCTAATGTACTACCCTTCTGGGATGTCCTACATCCTATCCATCGTAGATATCCTCACCAGCAAAGGAAATTGTGGCAAGTTAGAAATCTATATAAAAAAAACATCCACACTATCTAAGTGTTCACTACTAAAGTAATAACTAAAATCCCACAGGAGGAGTTATGGGAACATTATTCAGATGAGCACACAGTATAGCAACCCTGAAAGTCAGAAAAAAACCCTGACCACTTATAAAATATCTTCCAACAAAATATATATCTCTGCAACTTTATCAAAAAGTGCCTGACCACTCAACCCACTATAGAACAATCAACACAAACCATGCAAGTCCACCCTACCTCATAAATATCTTAGAAACAACCCACAGACTCTTAAGACAGCTAATTAATGCCCTACAAAATACCTTATGTAAATCCCAGTAACCCAAGAAGAAATAAGAACCATCTACAATATTCAGTACAAGAACTGCAATAGTCACTATCTGGGCCATACAGAAGTCTAGCAGAGTGCTTCCATGAACACCTACAATCAGAAAACATCTTAATTTCACAACACAGGGACAGACTCAACCATAGTTTTAACTGGGAGACTGTGTTGAACTGTCTTCCATTGATACTCTTAATTCACCTACACATTTGATACAAAAGAATATGGTGTTTTAGGCTGATTTGTTGACTGGCACGTACTGTTTTAAGTACTGTGCTGATTTGTAGGTATCACAATGAGAAATTAGAATAGATTGAGTGTTGGAAAACATGATCAGAGAATTAGAAACTCAGTGTCTATGAAGGGATCGAAGATTGAAGGGGTTTAACCATGACAGAGATTAAGGAAGCCAGTTTGATCTAATCGCTGAGGCAAAAGGTTAAAAACCAGGGAATGATGAGTTCTAGTCCTGCCTTAGGCATGAAAGCCATTTGGGTGATTTGGGGCCATTCTCTCTCTCTTTTGATTTATTTATAAAAATAATAAAGACAGGAAATAAATAAACAAATAAAAGAAAGGAGGATATGACAGTATGTTTCAAATATTTAAAGGGATGTCACACAAAACAATTAGTTAAGTCTTTTTAATAGTGATTAATTCAGACACATGAATTCATATTGCAGAAAGCTACATTCTGCCTACAAATTAGAAAAAAAATATTACCCAGAGAAGAGATTGGTCCTCTTCCCTGGAAGGGTTCAGACTCTGTCTCTCTGTGATGATTTAACTAGGATTTTTGTTCTGGGCAAGTACTGAACTCTGTGACTTAAGGAGATCCCTTCATTTGGATGATAATCTCTGCATTTCTGCCCAAGATGGCACCGGTGAGGTAGGCAGCCATCATGACTGCTCCAACACTCTTTTTATTTTAGTTTTTTTTTCTAACCAAAGTTAATCATAATTTAAGTAACTTTTAAATAACCCTTAAGCAACACCTAAGCAACTGCTAAGCAACCGTTAAGCAATCTAAACCAGCCAAGGTGTGGCCTGGGAGGAGAATGAAGGACAGAGCTAGAGCGAGAGAAGATGGTGCCAGGATGACAGGCTCGGGAGACCAGGGCAGGCTGGATGGCAGAAGCTGAGGCCTTGAGGAGGAAGAGGCATTGAGAAGCCGCTGAGACACTAAGGCGGAGGCTCAGGAGACCGCTGAGGCGGAGGCTGTGAGAGATGCTGAGGCAAAGGCAGTAGCCTTGAAAACAGCCGAGAACTGAGAGGACCTCAAAAAATAGCCAAGGACTGAGAGGGCTGAGTCCTGCCATGGAGATCTGGGATGGCACCACTGGATGGACACTGGTCATAACAACATTGTGTTTTGTCTCTGTTCCTTCTCCTTCTCTCTCTCCTTGTTTTCACTTCCCTCTAACTGCTCCCTATCCCTATCCTTATCCCTATCCTTCCTACAAACGATTCCTCTTGCTTTCCTCGATTTTGAAGTCACATAAGCATTTCACTGCATGTTATATATGTGTCATGTATGATGTATGTGACAAATAAAATTTGAACTTGAAAACTTGATTTCTTATTTGATTAATTGAAATTTCAACTAATAAAGCTAGGGATGTCATACATAAATAATCAGTTGGAAAACTTTGTTTCTTTATAATTATTTATTATTGATTCATTTAGGAAACATTTTGACCACATTTAAATTAAGTTTAAATGCATTTAAAATTAATAAATTAATAGGTTTAAGTGTAATTTAAGTTCAAGCTATTGCTCTCAGATTAAATTTTATTTCAAGTGTTACTTTGTCTGAAGATTTTTTTTAAATAATCGTTTCCAAAAATGGCTTTTTCCTCAAAAATAAACTATATTTTGCAAAAAAAAAAATATGGCAACATAATTTATATTTTGCTGGGTTTAGTTCATTAAATGCAATCTATATAAATAATAAACTGAGTAGAACAGACAATGCCCATTAAAAATTGGCATATAGAATAAAGGAGATGAAGATCCAATTATATTAGCATCATGAGCAAACATTCATTGGGTGGCTGTGAATGTCTATTTCTGATTATGGTTTTCTCTACATAAAATAGGAACAGCAGTAAAGGAATCAAGGATTAATTATTGGAAAATTTTTGAATATGAAAGGTCGGTACTGGAAGGGGTAGTATTTTGAGACCAACTTAAACCCAAATAGTCTCCATACCAATTATTTTTATATCATGTTTGCCTGTGAATCAAGAAGAATGATGGTTCATATAGAAAAAATGATCCTGGCCCAGTGTCCCATTTTCTGGAGCAGCTGACCACTGATACTTAACAGGGAAATTTTTAGAGTGAAGCATAAAGAGTGTCAGTGTTCATTTCAAGATCCACACCAGATGTCTTAATGCATCCTATGAGGATTCTTCAGGGTGAACAGTAAGGGCAGTTAACATTGTTGTCCTGTTTAATACCTCCATAATATCATTAGTCTTTCTCCAAGTTTTTTATGCTTCAAGTATCCAGTTCTTTCTCACCATTACTACAAGGCTGATAGAAATACAAAATCTTCAAAATCCATGTTTGATTAAAAATTTCTTAAGTCAGTCAAGGATTGTTAGGATACTATGCTAATACTTGGAAGAAAGACTACTTGTTAACTAGACAGAAGTTGTGAGTTTGTAAAGAGTTCTTCCTTTAAGTTTATTTAATGTTGCTGATGTGGAGAAACTGGAAGAAGTGCAAAACACTCAATATCCATGTTTCTGACATGCATTGGACTAGTCAGTTGCCTTCATACAGAGGAGTACGCAGCTTGTTTGTAGTTTGAAAGATGGATGGAATAAAATTGAATAAACAGTCTTCAAAAGCGTAACAAATTGTCTAGGATTGAAGCTCAGCCAATTCATCTTCATAATGTTTGATCAGTTCATCACACTGGACAAAGAAACATGGAAGAACTGAGGTTTTGGGGTGGTCTGCCACCAAGTCTTCTATAGCATAATTTGATCGTTATATTATTCAATCCACTTCATATTTCTGAACTCCTTTTCAGTATTTAGGATAAATACAAATATTATATTTTGCCAGGTGTGGGATGATAATCTAGCTAAATCTGCAGAAGCTTGGGCAGCTACCTGCATTTGGGACCATGGGCCTTCTTACTTGTTGAGATTTCTGGGACAAAATTTATCTGTACGGACTGGAAGGTAATTAAATTTCATATATATTTGTTTCAAGCCACTAATTGTCAAGCATCTTTTATCTTGCAAATGTATGAGAATGAAGTAATTTACAAAATAATAATAATATATATGTCTACATATAAGACTTAGGCACATTAGTAATACTGAACATTCAAAAATACCAATTTTTCTTATTTTAATTTTCTCAGATATCGATCCATTCTCCAGCTGGTACAGCCCTGGTATGATGAAGTAAAAGATTATGCCTTTCCATATCCTCAGGACTGCAATCCAAGGTGTCCAATGAGATGCTACGGGCCCATGTGCACACATTATACTCAGGTGATATCAGTTCAGTTTTCCTGTATCATTCTTCAGTTCAAAGCTTATGTCAGTGTGATAAGTACATATGTTGCTTTTCAGGCTGGACTTTTAACAAATAAATATTACTGTTTCTTTAGATGGTTTGGGCCACTTCCAACCGAGTAGGCTGTGCAATCCACACATGCCATAATATGAATGTCTGGGGAGCAGTTTGGAGCCGAGCTATTTATTTGGTATGCAACTATGCCCCAAAGTAAGTTTCTCTGTTTTCATTAATCTATTGTTGCATATTGTCTCAGCTCACAAGCTATCATTGTAACTCATTTTCTAATCCATTCAGGTTATCTTCTATAAAGTTGTAGGTTATGCATAGATTATACAAGTAACATTGGATATGTTGGTATTCTATAAAAGTAAATCAGGACAATTAGAATTCAATCTATCAAAGAAATATAAGAATTCCCTGTTGTTAAACCTTATATCATGTTTTTAAATGACAGTAGCAAAAGGGGCAAACAATTGTCAGCAGCAAATACTTAGCATTTTTTGAAAATTGGTAGCAAAAAACATTGAATTTTAAGAGCGTGTGATTTGGTTATAAACAATCTACAACCTCTGAATTTTATTTCTTAAATCAGATAAACACAGGAGGGATTTATCTCAGTCTATTCATATTGTAACTTTTCTTCTCATGAGATTTTTCTGGTTCTACCTACAAATATCTAGTCCTCTGTCCATCAGAATTGGGGCTAAAAATGCAGTTAACAAATGGAAAAAAGTATATTTTATGTTAATTCAATAAAGAGTGCTATGAAATATTCAGCATAAGTACATTATTATTATTTTTTCCTCCTTAGGGGCAATTGGATAGGAGAAGCACCATATAAAGTTGGGGTGCCCTGTTCTGCTTGTCCGCCCAGTTATGGAGGATCATGCACTAACAATCTTTGCTTTCCTGGAGTGACATCAAACTACTTATATTGGTTTAAATAAATGGTGCAATTGTTCTAATGAAATGCATGTGTAACAAAATCTTGTATATTTAAATTTGCATATATTGTATATATAATGTATTGATTCATTAATATTATTATAGACTTTATGTAATAATATGAAGATTAGTTTTTAAGGATATAATGTATATTTAAAAATTTCCCTTTAAGTGACAAAGTTACTCTTTTGGATCACTGATAGCTATACATTAATAATGTGCCTTAAACAACAAAGACAAGGAAAATGGAATTAAGTGATTAAGTTTAGACCCTTAAAGGCCTTAAAGGAATGTATTTTCAAATATTTTATATTTATAGGCCTGGGCACAAAATGAACTCTAAATTATTATAATTAATCCTTTGAGTCTTACTTGTGTGCATATGTATGTGTTTTACCAAAACGGGGAAACAAAATATATCCTGGCTACAAATTGAAAAGTTTAAATAACTCAGATTGGTAGAATAATATCAACATGGGATATTTCTTTGTATAATTATTTAGAATGAGCAAAGTTATGATATTTTTGAAAAATATGCACAACCAATTGTAATTTTATAAAAGAACACAAAGTTCTCCAGAAAATTTAACAGAAGAAAAAAAAATACTGAAATTTATAAAGGTGTATATTTGTACAGCTTTATTCTCGTATCTAGTGAGCAAAAAAGTTCAAAATTTTCCCTTTACTTAAAAGTACATGTGCAATTGTGGCAAAATTCTGTGGGCTAGCTTAGAAATATATTTAGTTATGTTGCTATAGTTGAAAAAATCCCTGAGTCAAAGCAATGCATCTATCATCTGAGGATCACAAACTCTCTTCTTCCTGTTTGTGATACTTGAGGCCACTGTTGTTTCTAGGTTTTGCATTGGGAACTACTTGACTCTTGATATGACTCAATGATATTCTTTGTAGGTAGAATAGAGAAGATGGGTGCTTTCCATGCTAATGTGGATCCCAGGTTCATTAGAGGATGTGCAATAATATCAGACAGTGAATTGTTTAGTTTTGATAAAGTTAGATATATTTTAAACACATCAGGTTTATTATTACCTGGATGTTTAACACAGGCCGGACTGTAATAATAATGCACTCTTCTATCCCTATATAAGCTAACATTAATTTAGAGTCAAATATCTTGCTTCTTAATGGAGAACGAATATTAGTTTGCTTTACAGTAACCAAGAATTTCCCCAACACTAAAATAGTGACTTGATAGCAATTATATTGTAGAAATGAGCTTTTGTGAAGTATATGCTGTTCCACAAACTATATTCCATAACTCATTGACAAAAAGATAGTTAAGAAATAGTTTTGTAACATTAGAAGTAAACCATATAACCTGTTGACCTCTCATCACTGCCAATGTAGCAAGAATCCCATCCTACCAGACAGGAAAAACTCTTGGTTCCAGCATGATTTTAATTTGTGAAATAGGTTATAACCCTTTCTAGGTACTAGAACGAGTGGTGAGCAAAAAAAAAATAGCTATATATTTAATTTTTTTAAAAAGTGACATTTAAAGTATAATCACTTTTAGAAATAGTATAGTATGCTTTCTGAATAGCAATTGTAAATATCTGATTCTATATTGCAACTGAAACTATTACAAAGAATATACATACATTTATATATTAGTGATAATTATTCTTCTACATTGATATAAATAACCTGATTCTATGGCATATTATCACCACAAAACTTTACTGTCAAAATGGTGCATACTAGGACTTTTTATAACATGCAAAATGGTGCTTATTTAGGAGAAAATCCTGGCTCTGTTGAAAACAATGCCCATTTTTTCCATTGTTTTCAGAGAAACTATGGTTCATCTACCTATTCATTATAAACACACTGTTAATTGAAACAAATACAACATAAGCTATTTCATAAGAGCAGCTTCTTAAAACAGGCAGCAGGAATTTTCTTCATAGACCTAAAGGACTTTCAGTGAATTGGTGGAAGAACTGACTTTTTTCTATCTTAATTATATAATGATGTTATTAAATTTCCAGTCTGGTTAACCCAAAATCACATATTTATCAGCTAGGTTGGTTTCTGCCAAAGATGGTTAAACTGTATTTCCTAGAAGTGTAGGATTTCTCAGTGAAAAAAATTAGTAATGACAGAGAAGCATTTGATTACTGTTAACTATTTCTGGTCTTCATCTGAGTTGTAAAATATATCTTGGTTATATTCTAAGGTACACAGATCTTGTTTGTAGGAGTGGCAAAGCCTAACTTATCACCTTTTGGCAGATGTATATGTTGCCTGGCAACACATTTCGGTTCCTTGGTAAACAAATCGATGTGGAAAATATTCTTTGAGTTTACTAAGTTTGAAAACTGCCAGTTTACATACAAGAAGGCTGAAAAAATTGCTCATTTTCTTACATAGCCAGTAATATCAATGGGTGCTTGATCAAGTAGCTCAACCTGAAGCTACAATATGTATCTGTGCTAACATTAATTAATTAATTAATCAATTAATTAAATTACTGTGGCCTTGGGCAATCCTATAGCAGATATCTGAAGGACCAATCACCTAGTCACAATTTTTTGAGCAAACATACAAAGTCCCAATTTGGAAAGTGTAAATTTGGCCAATATGTGCAGCCATTTTTAAAGGAAAATTAAAATTATCTCACAAAAAGAAGAAAACATTTGTGACTGGCCCAGGGCCCATTTTCTTATTCCAACAGAATTGCTAGTCCCTCAGTAATTTTTTTCTTCCAAGAATTTTCTTACAACTGCAGGATCTAATTTTCTCAGATTAACCAAATGTTGATTCACTGGCTATGACAGGAATTGACAGAATGGCTTGCACCTGTGCCTGATATGCCAGGCTGAGGATGATAGGCCAAAGTCAGTCAGTTGGATCTTATGCCTAAGGCAGAACTCACAATCTCCTAGTTTATAGCTTGGTGCCTTAACCACTGGACCAAAATGTGTTGGTATATTGTCATACCAATTTAACTCTGAAGCTGGTGCTATCTTATATAACTAAGGTGCTACATTACCAATTACCATGTACATTTCAGTTATTCAAAATACGGCAAGCTAGCTTTAATGAAATGTAAGTGGTTTAGCAACAACAGCAGAGCTGAGTTACAATAGTGATCTAATATTATGACATCAATATTTTGACCCAAACACTCATTGATATGTTATAAATCAATTGTTCAAAAATAATGGACATTACAGAGTGTCATTTCAACATGTTTATACAGAACTATAAGAATCTTGGTTGTGATGAGCTTAAATATACATGTACAGTGAAAATTTAGAATAACAGTTTAAAAAGAATGAATTCAAAACATAACCAAAAGTCAAAAATAGAAACAAAACTTCATTAAACAAAGTGCAAACCAAACCTCCATATATCTCATCCCAGATAGAAAATGCTGCATCAATACTGCACCAAGGAAACTATGCAAATAGCTTTCCGATATGTTCCTTGGCATGCAGCAATCTAAGATATTTCATGCGTGAAGTCTGAACCCATGAAGTAATATATCAAAATACATGAAATTTAAGTTTTAAAAGTAACTTGTGGGTCTAGTAGATACACATATCACAGAAGCCAGCCATCAGAAAGCTCTGAATGAATTTGCCTTGCAAATATACACACTGTGGAAAAACAAATGTTTGCTGCTGTATAAGCAGGCTTGATTAGCACACTAATACAACTTAAGTGATAACATATTAAGTAATTGTTGCTGTTGCTACTGCAAAAAAGATTAGTGTCACTTTTTTTCCTTTCTGGTTTGAATGCAGTGTCATGCTACGCTTAATGGGATGAGTTTTCAATTGAAGAAGTAGTGGGTTAATCCTTCCCCGTGTTTCTCAATCTTGCAGGTTTAAGATGGCCTACTAAGGAATTCTGGAAGTTGAAATTCAGATGTCAAGGTTGAGAAACACTGCTTTAAACTTCCCCTCTGTGCTCTTCTATCCTATTGAAGAAGTTTTTGGGAACAGGCCAGGTAGTGCAGGAAGGAAAAGAGAAGAAATAAAATCCCGTTAAACTAGAGCAAATTTACTAGTGATATATTATACACTATTCTTTATATTATTAGAAAAGTAACTGTAAATTATCCCTTTTAATTCCATGCCTAGTCTTGCTTTTCCCTGTGCTACACAGATCTAGAATAGCTACAAAGAAGTGAGAAGATGTACTTTCTTCCATTTTCAGCTGGCTACAGTTTATCAATTTGAACTGATAACTATACTAGTCTGATTGATCTGAACAAACAGAAATTGCCTTTCTTTTACAAATAATAGTTAAAAGCAATATTTGTACATTATGTTTAATTACAATGGAGTAAATGAGTCTATGTCTCTTATTATTGCCCATTTATGAGGCATAAAAAGTTATTACGCACAACAATGAGATAGATAATTTGAAGAATGCACAAGACCTAGGCTCATTTGCCAATTGTTAAATCATAGTTTAGTATTACATCTGAAAACAGCTAATATTTAAAAGGTTGTGAGATCAACTTTCCAGCTTGTAACATGGTACTGTTATTATTTGGAATCAGCAATTAATGTATTTATAAAATAAAACAATTTTTTTCCTTCTATATTTGGCTTATTTTTGTGATTTGTTTGCCTGACATTATAGTTGTCTGACATATGTGTCATAACAAATAAATTTACTTTTTCATATCATTATAGCTATATTACAGATTGAGATAACAAGTACACTGTTTCTGTGGTAACACAAACATACAGTAATTTTGTGTGAGAATATACGTTTAAATTGAAAAAACTCAAAACCATCAGATTTCTGAAAGTAAGCATTAGTTTTTTCCTCTCTCTTTATCAAAACTTGGAACTGATTCCCAGTGGGCCAATATTATATAATTCTAAATACAGAAATTAGTATGTGTGCCTGATCCTGAGTCCTTTAAAGCAGGGTTCTCCAACCTTGGCAACTTTACGGCTTGTGGACTTCAGCTCCCAGAATTCCTCAGCCAACAAATGCTGCTTTAAAAAACCTTAGCAGCATTTTCTATTATAGAAAGAACCATCTGATATCTCCTTTGTTACCTTTTTGGAGCCTGGCAAAGACTTTTTTAAAAAAAATTCTTAGTCCTTTGATAATTATGGTTCCTATGTTATTATTCAAAGTAACTTGAATAATATGAATGTGATATTTTTCTCTTTAAGTCTGTGTTTTTGGCATTGTTTCAATGTTATTTTAAATTATTTTAATTGACTATTTTGCTTGCTATTTGATTTTTATTGATTTTCCTACTACCATTATTACATGACACCTTCAAAGTAAGACGAAAACCTGATCCTAGAAGTAAATATATAGAGTTATACTTTGCTTCATAAGAGGTTCTGGAAAATTCTAGCAATATTAACACTAACAAAAAACTGAATAATCCTCAGTACTTTTGTCACTTTTTCCTTGATACTTCTCAGCCAAAAACACTACTCGTGCATTAGGACCCACTGACGAAAGCCAGCATAGCACTGACTTGCTGGGAATTTGATCTTTCCCCCCAAAGTAATAAATATAGTTTGAAAAAAAATATGCTTGTTTTAGAATTGTTATCATTTGCCTGATTGCATATAATCATACTGAACAACTCTTGTATATTACTTGTTTTCATATAGA
This sequence comes from Cerberus rynchops, assembly GCA_032468195.1. Classification (NCBI taxonomy): domain Eukaryota; kingdom Metazoa; phylum Chordata; class Lepidosauria; order Squamata; family Homalopsidae; genus Cerberus; species Cerberus rynchops. The sequence continues at coordinate 106,191 of JANHFJ010002803.1, forward strand.
TGACATAATTTTGAAAGAAGCCAACAGTAATGATCAAATATTCATCACTAATGATAATTTTCCCATTGTGAAGAACAACTAACTGGGGAGGGAGAATGTTCTCTGATTATACAAACTAGTCCCATATCACAATTCAGCAATAAATGGTTGCTTGCTTCTACATATTAGTTAAATGGAAACAGTTGCTAGTAAGAAAGGATTCAGTATGCTTGAATAGTCTTCATATGAATTAACATGCTAAAATTAAGTCAAATTTTTACTGTATGGTAAGTTTATAAAAACTTGATAAAAACTGTAAATCTAATTATATCCAAACAAAAGGTACTATCTTAGTTACCAGTTTTAAGTTGTCAAGCACAAGGAAGCATGCAAAAAACAACAGGTTGCATAATCTAAACAACATTAAACATTTGTAGACTCTACATTACAATATACTTATTAGGCAAGATCAAAGGGATCAAATAGTGCATATCCTGGAGTAACCAACATTTTACATCAGATTAACAACACTTGGAAAGATGTTTCACAAAAGCACCAAAAAGAAGAACTATATATTAGTTTCCCCCTGTCTATCTATCAAACTAATTCCCTGTTCTAGGGAATTTATGGGCATTTATGATATAAATGACTCAAAAAGGATGCTTCAAATAGACTTGACAATTAATTTGGAACTATTGAAACTAAAATGGAACTGGTTTAATTTCTCAATTGAAACTTCTATTAGTGTATTTTGCAGCAACTGCATTTTTGATCACCTCCAAGGGAAAACAATGTACAACCAAATACATTAGCGGAGATGGAATTATTATTATAGAACATCAGCAAGCTATGAATCTAATCATTCAGAGGAAGCCTTGATAACATACGGCAGGTTGAATCCCATTCATCCAGACTCAATCTAGTGATTCTGTCTTAGCTTGAAATTGGAGTTTGGATAACATAGAATAATAGAATAATAAACATAGAATAATAGACTCGTGAGGGACCTTGAAGGTCTCCTAGTCCAATCCCCTGCGGGGGCAGGAAACCCTATACCATTTCAGACAAATGGTCATCCAATTTCTTCTTAAAAACTTCCCATGCTCCCATATCTTTTCTGAAAACATTTTATTAAAAGATATAACCTTTCATAGGCTACATTTCATTTAATCAGATGCATAGATCAGTATGGTGATGATAAATAGCTTTCAGATAAATAGCTCTCCAGCTCCCATGATCCAAGTAATGCTCTAGCTGCCCTTTTTCAGTGCCTGGAGGCTGTAAGAGTCTGAATTGTGGACAACAGGCCTCAGTTGAACTCTGGCAGAGTGGCTTTGGATGCAAGGGACTTCAGGATCTGGTTGTTTATCATCATTAGGTATGGATGAGGTTGGACTACCCCTTTGTGCAACTTCATGTTTGTTACCAGTTGTGCTCTTACCTGACTCATGAGACCCTGAGTACAGTCACTCACGTCTTATTATCTTGGTTGGATTACTGCAACACATTCTTCATGGAGTTACTCTTAAAGATTATTTGGAAGCTATAGTTGGTGCAGAATGTAGCAGCAAACATAGTTCCGGGGGTCCTAGGGTGGTACATAAAATACCACTGTTGCATGAGCTTTATTGATTACCAGCTTGCTTCCAGGTCCAGTTTAAGGTACCCTTAAACTCCAGGGTATCTTGAGAAACTGTCTCACTCAAATGGGACTAGCCTGCCCCCACTTTTGCCAGTGGAAGAAGCCTGCCTGCTACAGACCCTGTGCTAAGGAATTCCAGCTGGCAGGTTAAGTATTTTCTGCTGTGACTGAACATTCTAACACCAGAGGTGAGAACTGTGCTGAACACTCTACTATCAGAACTGAAATATTTGTGAATGTGTTTTATTTCAAATTAGATACCGTCAAACATATGATATCAGTTTGAGCTGAAATTGGATTGATTCATATGAATCAATGGCATTGATTCATAATCAAGCCAATAGATTTGAATCCATTCTGATCAAATCAATTTGCATCTGAATTTCAAACATCCAATATCTTAAACTTTCCTACCAGTACAGAAACTGTAGGATAGTACATTGTAGTAGATTTTCTCCAAGGATTCCCATTTCTCTAGAAGAACTTTCTTGGAAGATGCAGAACACTGCTCTGAAGAGAAACAGATGGGAAAGCACTACTGGATGGCTGGATGTCTACACACATACACATTTGGTTACATGCCAGCACACATACAATATGGGAAATATTTTTCTATTCCAAGAATGGGTAATCAACTTCGACCACATATAAGAAGTTATTTTCACCACAGGGAACTTCACAGCTTTATTATTAATTAAATATTTTTCTATTAATAATTATCAATTTATGACTGAACCCCTATTTAGAAGGGGTTCATTATCATGCCACTCATGATAGACTATGAAGCACTGAAGCTGTGTTTCCAATTTGAGAACAGGAACTTAGGGTTAAAGCCAAACCAAATCAACATACTTTTGTTTGCAGTGATTTAAATAAATAGCATCTGATTCCTATAAACTTTGGCTACCATAGATATGGTAGTCCTTTGGGTTTGAAGAAGACACTGTGTTATGCAGTCTGGAAGCATGAAGTCTAGCACAATGGGAGCACTGGAAGTCCATTGTTGTAGTAACTGTGTGTTACTATTCTCTGACGCCACTCATGGTTTTCTACCAATTTTTGACAGCGCCTTTCTTCAAAGCCAGTGAAGGTTCATAGCACAGGGCTTGCCAGCGGGTTCTGTCAGCAGCTGCAGCTTCTCATTCCCTTGGCTTGATGTCACAGTGGCGTAAAGTTCCTTTCACGGCGTCTTTGTAGTGCTTCGTGGCTGACCTTGAGGACTCTTTCCAGACTCCAGTATACTATAGACCAGCTGGCTCAGCATACGGCAGTCATCTATTCTGTCCCACCCATCTCAACTGGGATCTCATAAGCAGGGATTCAGTGCTGTGGACTCTGCATGATCCAAGACTCCCATACTTTATCTGGAAATATACAGGTCACCACAAGATGGGAGCATAGTCTTTGCTACCATCTGGAAATCATCTAGCGTTTTACACCCCAGAAATATTAATCCCATCATAATTATGAAATACAACTTGGTAAGTACAAGCATTGTATAGCAGTATCCAAAACAGTCTGTGTTATCATAATGCCTGAATTGAAAAGTTATGTATATCACCAGGACACAAATAAGAAAGACAAATTGTTGTCTTTTAATAGTAATGTTTCCAGTTGTCACCAATCTTATGTGATATACTCATGGCACTTTCATACAGAAACCAGATTCACTCCACTTCCCCTTCCAACCTTCCATGCCAGTCTTGTGCCACATGGAAATAGCCTCATTGTTACCATTGTTGCAATACATAAACCTGTTTATAAGATGATCAGATGATGGAGAGAGTGGACTGCTTCAAATACCTAGGCGTCCACATCTCGCAAAGCCTAACCTGACACATTGACACTGTGGTGAGAAAGGCCTGACAACACCTATACCACCTCAGATGACTGAAAGACTTCAGACTGCCCCCAGCAGTGCACTGAAACGTCTACTCCTGTATAGTAGAAAGCATCCTCACAGGCAACATCAGCACATGGTTCAGGAACAGCACCATACAGGACAGGAAAGCTCTACAGAGAGTAGTGCACATAGCATAGCGCATGATCTGCACTAAGCTCCCTGAACTGCACTCCATCTACATCAGATGATGCCAAACTACAGCCAGGAAGATAATGAAGGACCCCAGCCACCCCAACAACAGACTGTTGTTTCCAGACCATGATGTGGTCAGGAAAGCGCTTCCGCTCCCTGAAAGCCAACACAGAGAGACTAAGGAGGAACTACTTCCCATAGGCAATACAGACCCAAAACCAAACCACAACAACCCAGGACTATAAAGTATTCCTATAATCTACCTCTCTCAACCACTCCCTAACTTATTCTCCCTCCCTGTCTATACTATTCTCTTGCCCTACTACCTATGGTCGCGAGTGGTTACATACACATTTCACTACATTTTGTACCATGTATGTCTGTGCATGTGATGAATAAAATTTGATTTGATTTGATTTGATCTGATCAGAACATCTTCCAGTTAGACAGCTTTAGAAACCAACACTGACAGATCAATGGCTTGCTATCATTGTCCTTCTTACGTTTCTGCCTTTATTTTCTGCCCCCCCAAAAGTAAAATAAAAATGAAGAGGGATGGAATTAGAGAAGGAGGGAATGGCAGAGAGGAAATCAGGAGAGACTTTCCATTTGCTATACTATTCTAGGCCAGGTTTGCGTCATGCTGCACAGAGAGGGGAGATCCAGAAAGATGGCAGAAGGAAAAGACAAAACCTCTCTCACCCAACAGCAAACAGCTCTTTCTTTAGATCTAGCAAAAAAGGTACAAAATATCCTATCTTCATGAAAATTACTCTGGAGTAACATGTAATAAGGCTAGCTACAGAAATACTATCAAAATATGATGAAAAATCTAAGGCTGCATCGCTGATACTACTTCGATATAACTCTATGGTGTGGAAATATCTCTTTAAGCAGAAAGCATTTCATTTACCTGCATCGTATGAAGAGATGGTCAATGGATAGACCTTTTAGTGAATGTTTTTGTTGGAGAAGAAACATTCTCTGATTCATTTTCTGATCCTGCATTGCAGGCAGCTCTGAAATGAATAATTTTGATCAAGCAAATAAACCAAAATAATAAAACCTCAAACTTTATAAAGTATTAGATGAAGATTTGTACAGAGTCAGAGATCCTTTAATTTTTTCCCCCCAGCTTAATTAATACCTTCATGGAGATGCTTGCTATTACTGGTTCTGACGTAACTGCAATTCTGACAGGCTAACAGATCGAGGGACCTTCTGTTGATATAGCTGTATGGCTCTTTGTGGCTTGCCCATTTGAAAGGATATATTAAGGCTGGTCCAGATTACAAATGTTTAATCTGGCAGGGATATGTAGTGGCCACTAAAGCAAATATTGTGTCATTAATATAGCACTATCCACAAATGGGCCTGGCGACATATAATGCTGTGTCTGTGGGCATATTCAAATTGCATAGTAGGTCCTTAACTAACCCCATTCTGCCTAGGTACACTCATCTGTTGAATACCTAAACACAACAGAATGAGTTGGAGATGTATTTTTAGCTTTAATGCTAAATCCACTGGCATTTGTGGTTACAAATAAGATTATTACACCAGGCAACTAAAGTTTTTCTGTGGGTCAGTGACAAGTGCATGCTTTTTAAATTTTAGCTTATTGAATTGTGTTTTTTATAATGCTATTATTGAAAACAGACGTATGTTTCAAGTGAAAGAACTGAAATGGTTGACCACAATGGCATTATGCATGTGTGTGCATGCGTGCAAACACACACAGAGAGAGAGAGAGAGAGAGAGAGAGAGAGAGAGAGAGACAGACAGACAGACAGACAGACAGACAGACAGACTTATTCACTTCCATCCCCATCATTCTTGCAGTAGATCTAGGAAAAAAAATTGGAGTAGTTAATGAGAAGACAGGAGAAGAAATGAAATGAAAGGAAAGGAAAGGTAAAAAGAGAGGAGGAAGGAGGAAGAGTTAATTGGGTGGGGAGAGAGAGGAGAGAGAGCTCTGTTTAAGTATAATGCAATGGATTAAAAGTCACAATGTAAGCATCAGCAGAATGAACTTTCTCTCTCTCTTAAATCAGACAGATGACCTTTAACTTTCAAGAAAGATATCTGCAGTAATAACAGTAGCAATAGCACTTAGATGTATATATCACAGTGCTTTACAGCCTTCTCTAAGAGGTTTACAATGTTAGTATGTTGCCCCCAACAATCTGGGTCCTCATTTACCAACCTCAGAAGGATGGAAGGCTGAATTAACCTGGAGCCAGTGATAATCGAACTGCTGAATTGCTGGCAGCCGGTAGTCAGCAGAAGTAGCTTGAAGAATTGCATTCTAACCACTGCGCCACCATGGCTCAATGAAAGCTTTGGCTATAGAAGGAAAGCATTTAATTATTTTCATTGCGTCTGAGCAAGTCTAGAGTGTTTGCTCTCCATGTAGGAGATGAACATTCGCAATTAAGCATGACAGGGAAGGTCTTGCTATCCTCACTTCTGCCTCCTTGAGAACTTCCCAGCCAGGGCCTTCACTCTCATTGTTTAAGAGTCCTCAATCCTAGTGAAGCAGAAATGACTTTTTCCTTCTTCTCTGCTTTCTCCAACAACAAGGCCTTGTTTAGTGATATTTTCACATGTAGCACCCAGTGGGTGACCAGACAGAAGCCCTACCCACTGTAAAGCTGTGCTGCATTATCGGCCCTCCACAGATGCAATGCCAGGGTCTGCAGGTTCTCTATTGTAAAAAGCCACTCAACTCGGTTCACCAACACAGTGCATGAATGAGACTAGTTTCTGGGACTATGAGATGATTGTCATCCTGAGTTTAATTTACCCTTATCTGACACCAGTTTAGTGTTGAATTTTAGTTGACTAGAGTCTTGTTTATGGGCCTGAATAAATATTTTATACTGCAATGGTGATCATGGCACCTGACAGAAGAGACTGGGCAGTCTTTAAATAATATCCCTGCAAATTGCAGAGCATCAGACTAGATCCATGATGGCAAACCTGTGGAACGTGTGCCGGAAGGGCATACAAAACCATCCCATGAAAAATGCACAGCACCGCTGGCTCCTTGTCCCATTCTCGCGCAGCGATGCACGCCAGCCAGTTGGCTTTTGTGCGCATGGGAGCAGAAGCGGCAAAACCCGGAAGCACAGCATCCCAGCACACACGCATGGTCCAATAATAATGAGCAAGCTTTCTTTAGAATATATTACAGTAGTACAAACCATTTTCCTTTGCTTTATATGGAATTCTGAAGGATTCATGTAGCTTTACACACTTAGTAGCTGAGTTAGAATGCTACAAGAAGAAATGCAACTGCTCCACCTATCATCTGGAGCTTTTGGACTGGCATTTAGCAGCGTCATATAGCCACAAACTCTCCTTTGATGGCTTCACATACTACCATATATATTTGGTTGATCTCTTTTAAAGCCCTGGAAAACAGCAGCCACTTTACACCTTGAGAAAATGAAAGAGATGTGCATTATTATCTGGACTGTTGGGTGTATTTGTTAATCTTTCTTGGACCATTTTCCCACAAGGAATACAGAATGGGTTGAATAGTTAAGCTTTTTAAATTCATAAAAGAATATTTAACAGCCCTCAATGTTCCTAAGATGAAAAATAATTTTAAAAACCCAAGGTGAAAAGATTTTTCATTATCTAGGTAACAGCCTTCCTGGAGTCTCTAGCTTAAAGGATAAACTGACAATTGTGATTCTGGCTGCACCTTTAAGCCACCAAAAGCTGTTGCCTTGCTATTAACTATGGCTGGCTGTTTTGGGTTCTGTTGAAAAAAGAAAAAGAAATAGATCATAAAGCCACAAGTTTGCTTAGTTTAAATTGGCAAAGATCCCTGGAAGAAGTTGGAACTAGCCCTCACACATAAATATGTCCCTACATTTTATAAGTTTTCCCCTGGTATACATTGTTTTGTCAGCCACTTTGATTTAAATGGCTAAGGCACCAAACTAGAAATCAGTAGATCTTGAGTTTTAATGCCATCTTAGGCTCTAAGTCAGCTAGGCAACCTTGGGCCAGTCCCTCTCCCTCTCATCCCAGGAAGAAGGCAATAGCAAGCCAATTCTCAAAAATCTTACCAAAAGTAGCACAGGGACTAGTCCAGGTGATTATCAAGAGCCAAAACTATCCTGAAGGCTCAGCAACAAAATATTATGTTATTGAAAAGCTATTATTTACGATACCTGGTCAGATTCAACATCACTTATTTTGTCTCCTTCATATAAGACATTTATATAGCAGCAATAGTGCTATTGTTTATTTACCAGTGTCATATGTATATTTAAAGATATAAGAGAAAGGTTATATTAAATGTTAAATTTTGCATTGATTGGCTTGATTTCACCCTGATTGGGCAATTAAAGAACTGAAAGGTTAATCACTTTTTTACTCAGGAAGGCAGGAACAGCTGTTATCCCCTTTCTTATCTAGAGCTGTGGTGGCACAGTGGTTAGAAAGCAGTACTGCAAGCTACTTCTGCTGGCTGCTGGCTGCCTGCAGTTTGGCAGTTCGACTCTCATCACCCAAGATTGATGAAGCCTTCCAGCCTTCCAAATTTGGTAAAATGGGGACCCAGATTGTTGGAGGCAATATCCTGACTCTGTAAACCACTTACAGAGGGCTGTAAAGCACTCTGAAGCAGTATGTAAATCTAAGTGCTATTGCTATTGGTTGAATGTTGGCAGGGAAGGTCAGAACATTGTTTCATCTTTTCAATATGAGGTGCATACACTGTCCTACTTCCCCCTATTCTTGTGGCAATACAACAATATTTAGTGACATTCGTACACAGTTATAGTAGTAGAATTAAATCTATAGTGCTGAGAGGCATGCACTGTTGTTTTGAATTCATGGAGACAGTTGAATTGGCATTATTATTTCATTTCAAATTAATCCTAGTAATATTTCACTCTGGTGAGATTCTAAACTCAAAATCCTTCTGTTTGGTTTCTAGATTGGTCTAATAGTGCACAGTTCAGCATGATTGCTGAAGCTATGCAACTTTGAGTTGGGTGAAAACTTAGAAAGGATACTGTTCAGGAGCCCTATTTATAATGTTTTGAGTTCTACCATAGAAAATGTGGGAAGCATTAGATTAGAATGTAATAACCATATTCAGCCAAATGAAACCTTACCTAAATATTGGTAATATTATAAACAATTATTTGAACAATTCACATGTAAATTTTTGTTATGGGAAAACTCATTTAGTGCTTCCAACTATACAAAGCAGCACAAATAAACAAGAAGAATTATGTGGAGAGAATTTACATGGGAGAGAGCCCAGAGGTACAACCACCTGATGGCCTTATATTGTCTGCGACTAGCGGCTGCCTTGCTACTTTAATAGCAGAAATAGGGTCATAAGGAACACAACTGAAGCTGAACAGGAAAAGAAAGTAGGGAAAACTAAAATGCACCACTTGTTGTGGGAGCCAAAATCTTTCCTAAAATTCCATCAGCATCTATAAATGAAGTTCTGGCTAATTTTGAGAAATGGAGCAGCATGTAAGTAATTGAAGAACAGGGCTTGGAATGTGAGATATATACACATGTTCATCTCCTTTCTTTGGTTTAACTGGAAAGGGCATTCATGTGTTAAGGAAATATTGCTATTGGGTGAGTGGCATTTTTAAAACAGCATCTTCCACCCAAATCAAAACTAGGAGTGCATTTTATCAGGGTTGAGTTTTTTAAAAAAGGTAAATGTAGGCTGTTGAGAGCAAATGAAAAGAATAGCTCTGATAAATGTTTCATGGTTGGGGCACAATATTTTTTTAGGCATTGAGAACTCTAGGGATTCTGTGGGAAAAAAAGAGAGGCAGTCTGCCCCACATCTTAATCCCACCATTCTAGCCTATCAGAAGAAAAAATACGTTTAGTTGCCATCCCCAAGTTATCATGTACTTTTCTGCAAATGTGGTCATATTTCATAACCTGCTGGGAATGCTTCCTAATTCTGTAATCTTTAAACAGACTGAGAAAGCAAATTAGAATTCCATTTTAATGTCTACGTCTCATTTTAAAATGTTTTTGATGTGATCCTTTGTAGTGGGGTCTCCCACATGCCATTAAAAATGAATAGAATAGAATAGAATAGAATAGAATAGAATAGAATAGAATAGAATAGAATAGAAGAGAAGAGAAGAGAAGAGAAGAGAAGAGAAGAGAAGAGAAGAGAAGAGACCTTAGAGATCTTCTAGTCCAATCCTCAGTTCAGACAGGAAACCCTATACCGTTTCAGACAAATGGTTGTCCAATCTCTTCTTAAAAATGTCCAGTGTTGGAGCCTTCAAAACTTCTGGAGGCACATTGTTCCACTTTTTAATTGTTCTAATTGTCATGAAATTTCTTCTTAGCTCTAAGCTTCTCTCCTTGATTAGTAACCATCCATTGCTTATTGTCCTGCCTTCATGTGTTTTGGAGAATGGCTTGACTCCCTTTTCTTTGGGGCAACCCCTGAGATATTGAAACACTGCTATCATGTGCAACCCTAGTCCTTCTTTTCACCTCAACATCTCTGGGAATAATAATAACATACTTTTTTTCCCCTTTTCCAAGCCATTTTAAAACTTTGGAGTACTAACTTCTTCACACTAGGTACAGTATCTTCTCGACTGCTATTTTTACACCATTCTTTAAAAAAATTGCATTTTTACTGCTTTTATTCTGTTTTAATTTTGAGCCACCCAGAATTATGTATATGAAATAGGCAATATATAAATTTACTAAATAAATAAATCCTCATTCCTCACTTTGTTCTTGAAATTTACATCTTTCTCAGAATGCTAGGGATGACAGTCTCCCCCCAAAAAAGGGTGTGTGTGTGTGTGACAACAAAGTTAAGAAGGAGTTACCCAAGTTTAGAAATATTACCAATGTACTTATATTGGTTCACAAGGCAGAGATAGAGGATATTTTTATATTAAGGTCAAACACCCTTCAAATGGTAACTGCTTCCTTAAAAACTAATCAATGTTTTTTTCCTCATTCTCTTTTTCTGTACTTCAGATATATTTCACAGGTCTATACTTCTTGGTGAATACGACTTAATTGGATTTTCTATTTAATTAATTATTGTTATTATTCTATTCTACTAATTAATTATTCTAATTCTGTCTTTTTTAATCAATTACTACCTCTTAACTATTTGTTTTACGTGGGGGAAATGATTTTTTCCCCAATCTGAATTATTTGTTCTATGATAATATGATGAATTGGTATAGGTCGTTAAATAATACAAAGCAACATGAATTGGAGAGATCATTTCAAAGCTTCCTAGTAAAATTAATAGCACTACTTAATAGAGATCGGCACGAAAAGGGCACAAGACAGTGAATATAGGTATCATTTTCTCAAAGTGCATTCCAAGGAAGTCCAAATTCTAGCAGAATCAAACTAAGTTTGGGTAGCATTCAACTTTCCCTTTAAAGGTCAGCAAATGTCATGGTAATAATATTGTTTAGAAACAAAGTTTTCTTTGTTTTTCAAAGAAACAAATCCCACCCCAACCATGAAGGCATGATATATCACTTTAGTGCAATATAAATGTTTATAGGTTTATTAAAAAGTATCAAAATAATTATGTGATATATTGGCTGGGGACTAACACAATCACCTAATTGGTTTTTGGTGTCAACTATTTGTCTGCTTGAGCAGGGGTTTGGACTAGAATGGGAGTGTCCAATACATCAATCACGATTGACCAGTTGATCGCGAAGGTCATGTGGGTAGATCGCCTGCCTTCTGCTGCACTTTGGAAGCAGGATTGCTCCTGAGCAAGTAGCTGAAAGGCAGGAAAACTTTTTAAAATGAACACAAGCCACATGTGCAACAGCTCGTGCTCATGGTGTTGTTGGGGGGGGGGGGGGAGAGCACAGGTGGGCTGAAGCTATGAATGTCATAAACCTGTACCACTTTCCAACCCATG
>JANHFJ010002805.1:20877-33431 GCA_032468195.1 Cerberus rynchops
CACCCCGAGGAGGCCCACCCTGTGGGAGCGCACCGGTCGGTTGGAGGCTGATGATGGCAACAGGCGGTCCCGTAAGTGCCACCCAGACCCAGGTTAAAACAGTAGTAGTGGAAATGGCATTGAACTAGTTCCTTATTCCATTAACTTATTCCATGGCTTTCATTTTTACTTTTTGAGCTACTCACTGTATTAAGCTTTTTGTTTAATGGGGAAGATTGAAGAGTCTAGGCACTCATTGATTTCCTAAGTTCACCTATTTCTGATGACTTTATCACCTTCCATGCCCTCTGTGAGTCTAGGAAGGCCCAACTAAAAATTTATTTGCCCTTGATTTAGAACATTATTTTCTTTAAAAATAATACTAAGTAGTTGTAATGGCTCAGTGCTGGCAACTTATATTCTGCTCTTCTGGACATATTCTTCCTGTAATTTCTCCTTCCGCACTTATCTAATTTATATTTCAATCCCCAGTATTCTCCAGCCAGCCAGAGGAATTCTGGGAGTTTAAGTCCATAAGGTTGAAAAATACTGATTTAGGTTATCTTTTAATATGATCTGAGTTTGTTCAAAGCATGACAAGAATTCCCTGATGCTTATTTGCTCACTTTGTATTTTGTGTTAGCTAATGGTTTGTCCCTTATTCAGATTTGATTGCTCACATGATCACCCCATTATTCCCCTTAGTTGTTTTCTATTCCCTTTCAATATTAATCCACAATTTTTGTGAGGAGTAATATTTGCTGGATTCAGAAATAGGACAAACAGGTCCTTTTGTTTTAATCAGAGGAAGCACTTTTTAAAGAAATTCCTTTTTTTTAAAACAGAGAACAGTATAAAAGAGAAGCTTACCATAGTGGGATACATTTTCCACATCAACCAATTTTTCCTTCATGTTGTTAAATAGAGAAGGGATCATTTGGTTCCCAACTATTCATCTCTATTCTGCCACTGTTTATATACATAAAATGGTTAAAACTGGAATTATCAAAGGCTGCTGGGACTATCCATTCTCATTTCACACAAGATGGTTTCAGTGTCTTTGTAATAGATGTAGAGAGAGAAATAGATAATGTGAATGTTTCCCATATTAATTTTACTTGTTATGACCTGTCTTTTATTTTGATAGTGAAGTGTTTTTGAGGTTTTTTGATATTTAATAAATAAACTTCATGCTACAGTTTTTCTGGCCATACCAAGTGAACATTGGCTTACTCTGATCAAGATATGGGATTGGACTGGGAATGTGCAGGGTGTAAATTGCCCATAATAATTTTCCAACAATAATTATTGTTACATTGATGGGCAACTCTTAATCCCTAGAAAGAAGAAACCATAACAGATTTGAGGAAACACAATTAAAAATAACGGGATGTTATGGGTGTTGTAATATCATCCATTTTAAACTATATTAATTTGGGAAAGGGTATTGTGAGGTATATTATTTATGGTGATATTCAAACTTTCCCCTAGTTTATGAGATGCATTTTTAAGAACATAGGATAAATTCAGCTTAACTTCTTGGGGAAATTTTGAGTCTTCATGTATGTCACAAATTAGTTTAAAATGTAAGGTTTTAAATATATTTAAAGCCAACCCTTAAGCTATTAATATACATCACAGACCAGAGACAAAATTTAGGAATGGATGTGTTCAGAGCTTAGGAAATGAAGGAACTGAAATATTTTCTTTTCTTTCCTCTAACTTGTAAGGATCTCTCTAGCTTGTAGACTGCTGTGTTTTTATATACCATCTGCATCCACTTTGAGGTCTTACATGGGATATTTATTGAGGTGCAAGCAATTCCTTCAGTTCAGATTGAGCTGAGAATACAATACATAAGTTTAATGTTTTCAAAACCAGTCCTTGACATGAAATTAGCTGCCTGACCTTTCAAAATCAACCCATTGTATGTATGTTTCTTTTTCTTGGACTGAATCTTCTCAGGGAAGAGGATTTTTTGCTGTTTTACTTGCAGATATCTAAATATGAATGTGAGAAACAGAGTGAAACAATGCAGGTTGAAGAAGTGACCACTATGTGGCAGTACCAAATAAGAGCTGTAAAAGTTATACTCTCCACCCTTGTCCATATCTGGTTCTGTTTGCTACAGACCTTGGTTAACTCTTCATGTAGCACAACTATCCATTGATAGGAGGAAAAAAATCATCCCTCTTCTAACTCAGCCCAAGTTTATACAGTATCCAACCCTGTGGTCCCATTCCATTAAGAAGTAGTAAGTTTGTTTTATCTGGTTTCACTCTTCAACAAAACCTCAAAAATGTGACATCCTCAACAATGTGTCACAAAGAAATAGTGACTGAAGGAGAAAAAAAATTCAAAATTCTAATTGAATGGATAAAAACCTTCAGTGAACTTTAAAACTTATATTCAAAGAAAAGCAGAAAATCCCACCATCCTTGCAGCAAAACCCAAGCTGCCATGAGACTCCTTCAGAACATTTCAGATTTTCCCCATATCAAATCATAGTCTATCAAGCTATGGCACAAAACCAATATTTCCCTATAAGATGCGGAAACCTACCAAAAATGTTATGTATAACTTAATAGACAATATTCTGAAGTCCATTGGACTTTAGTTCCAAGATAAGCAGGAAAAACAAGTGTCCATTTAGCATTGAAAAATGTTATTAATGTTGTCCTTTGCAATCAACGACATTGACATGCAACAGTGGTGGTAAATGTGTTGGGGGGGAGAGTACATTTATCTTTTTTCAGATTTCTCATTTTAGATTTTCATGAGTCTGCTGCCTAAGTGTGTGGAAAATCAAAATGAGATGGACAGCAAGATAGTTCAGTTAAAAAGATCCCCTGACTTACATAAAAAATTATTTGTCTTACTAAAGTTGTCTTTTATCATCACAGTGACAATAATTCCTGCTCATCTCCCTAATTTTATACCAGTGATTGGCTTTTAATTCATTCACAAGATGATATCTTTAGGAAAAGGCAGGTCTGCCTTTTTTCCCCAAAAACAAAACAATGCAGATTTCATATTGCTTTAGAATTCTAAATGTGATCACATTAAAATAGCTGCAGAGATGATTTGGAGCTAAATTCACTGGAAGGGGGAGAGAAAGAAGTAATTAATTGGTGCAATGCACAAAAGATTTAAAAAAAAAACCCCACACAGTTTTAATTATAAGTGAATGTTCTCAAATCCTTACCCATCAAAAGTTCTATATTTTGGAGCTGTCTAGTCAAGTTGATTCAGTTCCAAATGGGTTGGGGCTCCAATTTTTAGACTTCACAGCTGATGTGGTATTGAGAAATGATGGAAATATACTGCATTACAGGAAGACTTTGTATTAAGACATTAATGCCCTTTATTATTCTACTGTCATGAAAGGCACTGTCCATTTCTCTCAAAATAATGCATGGCTTGTCCACTAGGTGTGCCTATAACATGAGCTGTCATATGATATAAGAGAGGAAAAAGACTTTTTCTAAAACCCTTTACAGTTTAACAAAAGAAGATTTTTTGTAGGAATCCAGTACAGAAAATAATATGGATTAAGGTCTTATTCTGGGGTCAGCATGGCTAATATTTCCAATTTGGGCAAGATTAATTTCTTTTCCATCCCATAATCCCTAACACAATTTAGGCATTGACAGAATCCCACTTGCTGCTAATTATTCCATTCTAACCATGCCAGAACGTGGTGTGAGGAGCAAACATAGCTATGCTTATGTTGGACTCATGTTTTTTTGGAAGGTGGGCTATGGAGTTTGTATATTTAGGGAGAGCTTCTACTCTCTCTGACATCAGTTTTCAAAAGAAAGAAGGCAGGTCACAAAGCACTAGAAGATATAACAAAGTCTGAGGTATTATTGGTTGATGGTAAAGGACAGCGGTCTTTCATAAATCACAGTGTTTTCTTGTCCAAAATTATGTCCAGACATTTGTGAGCATATGTGCTTTTAAATCAGTGTTGACTTTTGGTGATTGCCTGGACTAGTCGCTGCGTTTTGTTGAAATATTTTGGCAGAGTTTTACTACTGCCTGCTTCCTAGGGCTGGAAAGAGAATGGCTAGTCCAAGGTCACCTAATTTGCTTTGTGCCTAAGGTAGAACTCATGGTCTCTTTCGTGGAATGAAATGTGGGAATGTTCTTGAGAAATTGGGTCCAGAAATGCTGCTTTGGGATAGATAAATAAGAGATAACATAGTCTTCAGTTGGATGTCTGTGGAGATTCTCAGTCATCCAGGTCATAGTTGTCCCAAAGGTGTTTTTTCAAGAGGCAAGACTCGTCCATTGCCTCTTGAAAAAGCACCTTTAGGTCTTCAATTGGAAAGTGTATGGGGCAAACTGCTCAAAAGAGAGCCTTTCTATTTTTTGAGGATAAAGGAGATGGTGTGAGAATTGTATTTTCAGACTTTCAAGATTCTGTTAATGTATTCTTACCATAAAATCAGCTCATCTAGTTATATTTCCTGTCTGGTCTACCTGATAAGGCTGGCAGTGGTTTCTAGGCTGATGCTTTACATATTATACTAAACTGGGTCTCTGTGTTCCAGATAAGAGCATTTCATATTGAAAACAGTGCAGGTAATTCTCAACTCATGACCACAATTGAGTCCAAAATTTCTGTTGTTGAGTGAGACATTTGTTAAGTAAATTTTGCCCCATTTTACAACCTTTCTTGCTTCAATTGTTAAGTGAATCAATGCAGTTGAGAAGTTAGTAACCTGTTTGTTAAGTGAATCTGGTTTCCCCATTGACTTTATTTGTCAGAAGATTGCAAAAAATGATCACATGACTTTGGGATAAAGCAAAGGTCATAAACATGAAAAAGTTGCCAAGCAGCTGAATCTTGAATTCCCCATGTTATCATGAGGATGCTGCAAAGGTTTGTAATTATGGAAAACAGTCATAAGTCTCTTTTTTCAGTACCATTGTAACTTTGAACGGTTACTGAATGAATTGTTGCAAGTTGAGGATTACCTGTACAGTATTTATTTTGGGAAAACTGGTATTAATTTTTTTGTCTACTCAGAACAGAGATTTTCCAAATCTTCATGTGCACTTTGTCACTTCAAACAAAATAATTATGAAACTACATTTGGTCCCTTCTATTGGCAACAGGACAATGATCTAGAAAAAGAAATGTATAAATAACTCTAACATTTTTCTGAGCATTGATGAGCTTATGATCTATCAATTTATGATCTGCTTTCAATCTACAGTTTAAAAGTAGATTATAACAATTTATATGAAACTAAATTTAAGTTTATATGAAACATTTTTCAGTTAGATGGATAGGGCTCATGATCTATCAACATATGATCTGCTTTCAATCTACAGTTTAAAAGTAGATTATAACAATTAAAATGAAAATAAATTTAAGTTTATATGAAACTAAAATTAAGATATTGATATTGAAGGGAAGAATTAATTTTAATTACATTTCCTATGCTCCTTCATATTATTCCCCAGAAATAGTAGACTATGTAAATCTTTTAATTTTCCTTGTTTCAATGAGCAATAATAGGTTCAGTATATTGCAATCATAGAGTTTCCATGAGCATTTATCAAGATTTCCTGAGGCTCAGACAATAGTTTTTGTGGGCTTGAAATGCTACCAGGCAAGAAAAAGAATAGGGAAATCACCTTCCCCCACTTCCTTCTGCCAACATTTCTCAAGAGTCAGCCTATTAGATTGGATCCAGATTTAGTCAGGTTTAGAGCTGAATTCACTGAAATCAGTAAGTAACTGTACTCATCACTAAATTAAGATTCATTTACTTATAATCCTTACTGTACTGCTCGTTAATATATACCAATACTATCATTGTTGTAACATAGTTTGGGTTGGGATTAGTGAGCTTTAAAAATCATGGCTTGTTTAATGCCGGAGAATCTATGTGATAAGGTATGTCTAGTTACAGTTAGGGAACCTCTATTTCATTATTTTAATGCTTTCTACAGAATTACAGATTCCTCATAGTCTATGCTGTCCTTGATGACCCCACATTGTAATCTGACTTCAGTATATCATATATCTTGAATTCTGTCTTCGTAGGAACGTCATTCATGTTTACAGCTCTGTATGGCATTTTTAAGCATTCACTTGCATTTTGTCAGACAAATATGAATAATCTGACATCTTTCCTGTGCTACAGTGGAGCTGAGCCAATTCCTATTAAACTCAATGAAATAAGTAAAGCGAGGAAGAATGACAAGGCATTTGCTACTGTATGCTATAGACAAATGGTAGAACTGTGTTGACTCTGTAGTCTGGATCAGACTTTCAGCTGATGTAAAAATACACCATCAGTAACCTTTTTGACCTCTCCTAATTAGCAGTAGCTCCCTGCACCTAAAGCTCTTAACTTCTCCATCATTTCCAATGAGAACCACATGCTTCAAAACAAAAGCTATCCCTACACATCAAATTAAATTATTTTTTCTCCTCCTTTTTTTTAATCTTATGAATACATTTAACTTGAAAGGGAGAACTAGGAAGAACCAAGGCTCCTTTATTATACTTTCATGGTTATGTGGATAGGACTTTAAATTCCACAACATGTTAGTATAATTTTTGCTCCCAGATACCATTTTAATTATTCCAGGTAACAACACAGCACACTGGCTATGAAGAAACTCTAGGGAGAAAAAGCACCTAGGGACAGATCCTTGAGAAGTGACAATTCCCTGCATGTCTGCAACATTCTTAACAAAAGCATTACAGTACCTCATGGGCTACAGAAAGGTTGTTCTCTAGCGCTAAATAAAATACACCTCTGCTCTCGCATTATATTGCCAATATTTTGGTGAATCCTTTATGCAATGTGACTGAAAGTTTGTGAAATCTCATGCAAGAATGCTGATGAAATTGGTAAAGTTTTGCAAGTGTCCTGCAAGCTCTTTTTCAAATCTCATATATGATTCTCTCTCTGATGCTTGGACCCATTGTGTGCAATATCAGAGAAGTTTGCCCTCTGGAAATACCTAACCATCTGTAGAGCAATAATATCCAATGATTATATTGTAGATGTAAATTGCATTTTTAAAAACAGAACCTTTCTTTTTTTCCATAGCATCTTAAAACAACATTCACAACCACACTTAGCAGTTTCTGAAAATCAGTATCTTATTTCTGAGAACAAAAGAAATGAGTGACAATTTGGAATTGAAAAGTTTAAGACATCTTTGCCCCGTCTGTTATTTGCTTTCTAGAATGCAGACTATTTTAAAATATTTTTGAGACATAGAGAAACATATAGATATCTGGGTCTAGTGTAATTCCTAACCCTAACCCTAATAACTGAAAAGATACCAATCAAGCTTTTGGTTAATTCAGCTTAAAATGTAACTTCCAGTTGACGGAACTAGAAATTCATTTTGACATGGATTTAGGAACAATGCTCTGCTTTAAATGTTCTCAATAGTGATAACTAAACTGTTCAGAGGTTAGAATAAATTTGAAATTTACATACTTCCCATCCATAGTACTGTATATGATAGTGGTAGGAGAAACTTAATTCATTTTCTAAGAGCTCCATCCTGGCTCTCTATACGTTGACATAATGTTCTGCAGAAATCCGCCTTGTGATTTCCCAAAAGTTGAATTCCCTGTGAAATAGATTTAATTATCAGAACAATCAAGAACTTATTTTGACTTTCTTTATTGCTGATTATGACAGAGAAAGGTGTTTCTGGTTTCTTGCTACCGGTATATATCCATCCCTCTGAGTTTTCCCTAGGTGCCTGTATTTTACACAACTAAAAAAGAAAAGAAACAAACCACAATAGGATGATTACCCTTCTGATGCTTTCCCTTGGAATATAAAACACACATGGAAACCAAGAAAACTGTGGACAGCAGAGATTATTATACAATAAAAGACATGTTATTTACATACACCCCTTGGCCACTTCATAATTAAATAAATGCAGGAAAACCACATGCCACCCATGAGAATTTCTTTGAAATTTTCCAAAGCAAATTCTTTTTAAACAAATTAAATGCAAATTAGTTGGAGGAGTGGGGGAATATAGAACTCTCATGCACAGCACTAAACTAACACATATGATACTTCCACAGGCATAATCATGATTGTGTTGATCCTACTAATAATACTGGGGTTTCATTGAGCATGTTCCTTTCTTAAGCATCAGCTGAAATGGAAAATCAGCTCAAAAACTGAGCACTTTCCAAATGGGATATTGGATGAAGAGATACCTGTCTAACTTTATAGAGGTGAAGAATTATTAAATTTGTGTATACTTGTAGTGATGAAGATTGTAAGATGCTTCTTTATTTCTTTTTCTTCTTTCTCTTCCTTCCTTCCTTTCCTTTTTCTTACTTTATTCTTTATTTCTGTTCTCTTTCCCTAAATTTAGTTTGTATTAATTTTTACTATTATAATT
The DNA here is from genome assembly GCA_032468195.1 of Cerberus rynchops. Taxonomy (NCBI): domain Eukaryota; kingdom Metazoa; phylum Chordata; class Lepidosauria; order Squamata; family Homalopsidae; genus Cerberus; species Cerberus rynchops. Next base: position 29,269 of record JANHFJ010002805.1, read on the forward strand.
AAAATTCTTATTAAAATTATATTTGAGAGAACAGTGAAAGTTTTCGCTCTCTTATACAAACAGGACCTAAGCACAAGAAAAGATCCTGAATAGAATCAATTGGGAAGTTGTTTCTCAGCCATCTGATTTGGCTGAGAAATCATTTAAATCAGGGTTTTTCAAACTTGGAAGCTTTGAGAGGCATGGACTTCAATTCCCAGAATTTCCCAGCCAGAAATCTAGACTTCTTAAAAGTTGCCAAATTTGAGAAATCCTGATTTAAAGCAAAACCCAAGAATTTTCACTATAGATTGGTTTTAACATTAAGGAAGTGCTCAAGCAGCAGGAATGCTATCCTGGGGATATTTTCTTGACTGATGACAATGTACTATGTGCAGAAACTAACATTAAAATGCTGAACTCAATAATTCTAATCTTCAATTGTATAACTGATGGATTCCAAACCACATTATAACATTGTCATTGCAGTTTTTGTTACAGATTATGAAGAAATCACAAAGGTGCTTTGTTGGAAGATTGTCCTAAACCACCTGTAACATAACACCATTGCCTGATCCCATTCTTGTTTTTCACAAAATAATAAATGGATAGAATGGAAAAATCCCATTTGACCATCCTATTAGTGTGCCAAAACAATTATTAGAATTTGGTTTATGCTCACAAGTGACACATAAAAGCTACCTAAATAGTATAAATATTTCTGTTTAATCTGGCCATCTGGTTATGCGAATATTGGCTCCCCCTCCAAGACTTTCAAATAAACTAAGCTGTACTGTATTTGAATGTTGTATTCTTATTCAGTGTTATTTTAGTCTTTGAACATAATTTACAAGATACTTCATTCCAAATTATCTAACTGGGATATCAAATTGCTCTCGTATTACTCAAGAGTTTTACATTCATAAGCATTTGCATTAGGAATAGGTGTTTTTTTCAATAGATGATGTTTTGTAGATTTGCTTTTGTCTATCTGATTTTAGTTTAAAGGCCAAGAATCTATTTCATGTGCTCATTTGTGCATATCATTTGGCATAAGTGTCAGGTCCATGATTTTACACAGAGGTGAAATTCAGCCAGTTCACACATGTTCTATAGAACCGGTTATTAGAATAAATGTCCTTTTGCTTTTTTCCCACTTTGCAGGGTTAATCCTGTAAAGATTAACTTTACAGGGTTAATCCTGCAAATAAAGCAGTTGTGTCTAGCCTAATCTTTAATGCTTTGCTCACAGAAACTGCCTCTCCCCTTATTACATTGTAACTTTGGTGAAGTTTAGTTCTGTGCTTGGTGATGTTTAATGCTGTGGCCACACCCACAGAACCGGTAGTAAAAATAATTGAATTTCACCACTGATTTTACATGCTGCCCAAGAAATACAGTTAGATCAACCTGAACTAAGAACGAACACCAGAATCATGAATCAAAAATGCAGTCAAGTCTGGTTCAGAAAACAAAACCAAGGGTTCCTGTATCCGGTAGCCAGTTCAGAGCAGAAAAATAATCTGAAATAAGTGGGGCCTGCTCTCCACATGTGCAAGACTTCCATTCATGTGTGTGCAAACATAACATAGATGGTGAAAATGTGTTGAATGCCTGTATGTCCATTAAGAGATGAATCAGTCTTCACCATCTGATTTCCACTAGCACATGTTAATTTTATTAATATTGTATTGAGGAACTGACATTAATATATTAATTATAGTATTTAATACATAAATGATGTGGATGATAAATGAACAAGGTGAGTTCCTGTGAAAAAAGAGGAATGGAAGAGTTGTAAATATTTGAGAGGGAGTAGGAACTTTTTTTTTTTTTGCTCCAACACTTTTTCCTCTGGCACATCCATCCTGCTACGTTACACCAAAGAAACAGATAATTTTCATATGGGAGACATATGAATAAGGAATCAAAATAATTTGGATGAGCACTGTTCATAAATTGTTCCATGCAATATTGTAACATTTAATTCTGAGCACTCAAGAAAAGAGTGTTAAGTTGTCTAGACAGTAGGGTCATTAATATTGTTATTTGACATTTGTTCACCCATTTTAGTGATCCTGATGTATGTTTGCTGAACATTTACCTTTCGGTCTTTTATAGGTGCTCAGTGGTCAAGTATAAGCATGTAACAATAAACATGAGATTATTAGGAAACATTCAGTCAATGGAGTTGTATACAGTCCAGTATTGGACTGTAAAAGATAATCCATAGCCACCTAAACAAAATTTCACAAAACAGGGCAAAATACACTTGAAACTTCATGAATCAAAGAAAGCCAAGAGCCAAATTGGGGCAAATAAAGTATTGTGATACTTAGTGATTTCCTGTTAAAATGGTAATGTATTTATTTTATTAAAAATATTTTAAAGAGTTTATGAGACCAACCATCTCATCCTACTGTCTGGCAGTGCAAAAAAATTAAGATAAAATGATATAGAATAAAAACAATGCAAAATAACGCAACCAAAGTTCCAAGTAAAATTATACCACAATACATCATAAAATGCATACTAGACTCAACTAACATCCAGGCCCCAATGCTTGAGGTAAAAGCCAGATCTTCAAGGCCTTATAGAAGATCATCAAGATCAGAACCATCTGAATCTCAGGGCATAAGCTATTCCATAAGACTGGTGCCACAACAGAGAAACCACAATTCCTGGGACCAATTCTAAAAATGATAAACAGCATCTTGAATTGCACCTGGAACGCTTCATATACAGCATATGAAATAGTATCATTAGATGATTATACAGTGATACACCTCAAATTGTATACCCTGCTGCATTCGGGACCAGATGCAGATTTCAAATGCTTTTCAAGGGTATCTCTATGTAGAGTCCATGGGGGAGTGTTATCCCATTTTATAATCAAAAGTGGATCTTCTCCAAATCTGGGAGGCTCTAAATCCCACAGGAGCTGTGCCATGTTTTAGTTGACTAGACCCAGTGATGGACTGGCTGCTGAGAGACTTCACCCCACTGATAACTATCCATAGTAATTGATTTAAGATCTGTGGAAAATGGGAGAAATAAGTTATCTTTCGTTGTTTATGATGCTTAGAGTCACTTTTGTCCTTGAAAAAGATGAGTCCAGAAACTCTAAAATTCATGCATTTTGGATCCAACAAATTTTGCCTTCATATTCTTAAAAAGAATTCATTCCAGTTTTATAAGTCTTATGAAACATTAATTCATTATCTGTTTTAAAAAACAACAACAAAACCAACAAAACAAACCTTCAATATGTGACACTTTGGATCTTATTAAAATGTTCAGTTAATTTAACAATTCACTTCAGGCATTTTGCAAGCTGTGAAAACAGAAGTGTTTTAAAGATAACAAATGCTGTATGATTGTTAATGAAGTCTATATGCATATGTGCTTCTGACGTGGGTAGGGTGTGTATATGTATATGTATATATAAGGTCACACTTACTGTATATGTGATCTTGGTAAATTGATTTCCCACTATCAAATAAAGGAATAACAAGCTCCCTTCTCCCTCCATTATGTTTTATACAGGTTGGGAGATTATCACCAGCTGTTACAAATTCTACTTTGAAGATTTTTGTAGAAAGAGCATTGCAACAGCATCATTCATAAAATCAGCTCCAAAGCAGCTTTGCTATGATGAAATCTTTCTCAGTACCTTAGTTTGTGTTCCATTCCAGAATCTTGTTAGCTCTGGATGTAGGTGCAAAAATGCTAAGGAAACATGAGCACACATTGAGACGATTATAGATAATGCTTATTAAATAAGCCTCTGAGGATGTTTTTCTTGGGTTGCTCCCAAGCATTCTGCAGGAGTCATGTTCCATGTTTGAGGTCCCATGTTTCTTCCTCTCAAACTATGAGCAGCTGTAGCACATGACCTACTTCTGTAGATCTCTGTAATGATTTCCTTCCTTCAGTGGCTTCGGGAGTCTCTTTTTGCCCTACAAAAAAAGGGACAAATATTTTAATCCAAGCAAAATGCTAACACAGGTTTTGTTGGTTTCAGGGAAGAAACCCAATCCAGCTACATCACTAAATGTAGGCCTCAAATTGGAACCATCTGGACTCCAGAAACGCCATGAGTTCTTAAGGGAAAGCATGGACGGTTGTTTTTTTTTTTTCCTTGGGCTGAAAATAATACACCTGCAAAAAAAAAAAAAAAAGGA